>CM040911.1:50831985-50844485 GCA_023029165.1 Gobiocypris rarus
TCCACACGCACGTAATCCAGACATTTATCCACACGCCGTTATCCAGGCGTTTATCCACACGCACGTTATCCAGACGTTTATCCACACACACGTTATCCAGGCGTTTATCCACACGCAGGTTATCCAGACGCGTTTATCCACACACACGTTATCCAGACGCGTTTATCCACACACACGTTATCAGAGCGTTTATCCACGCGCTCGTTATCCAGGCGTTTATCCACACGCGCGTTATCCAGACGCGTTTATCCACACGCACGTTATCCAGACGCGTTTATCCACACGCACGCGTTATCCAGACGCGTTTATCCACACGCACGTTATCCAGACGCGTTTATCCACACGCACGCGTTATCCAGACGCGTTTATCCACACGCACGTAATCCAGACGCGTTTATCCACACGCACGTAATCCAGACGCGTTTATCCACACGCACGTAATCCAGACGCGTTTATCCACACGCACGTAATCCAGACGTTTATCCACACGCACGTAATCCAGACGCGTTTATCCACACGCACGTAATCCAGAAGTTTATCCACACGCACGTTATCCAGACGCGTTTATCCACACGCACGTTATCCAGACGCGTTTATCCACACGCACGCGTTATCAAGACGCGTTTATCCACACGTCGTCATCCAGGCGTTTATCCACACGCCACGTTATCCAGACGCGTTTATCTACACGCTCGTTATCCAGACGTTTATCCACACGCACGCGTTATCCAGACGCGTTTATCCACACGCACGTAATCCAGATGTTTATCCACACGCACGCGTTATCCAGACGCGTTTATCCACACGCACGTAATCCAGACGTTTATCCACACGCACGTTATCCAGGCGTTTATCCACACGCACGTTATCCAGACGTTTATCCACACGCACGTTATCCAGACGTTTATCCACACGCACGTTATCCAGGCGTTTATCCACACGCACGTAATCCAGACGCGTTTATCCACACGCACGTAATCCAGACGTTTATCCACACGCACGTAATCCAGACGCGTTTATCCACACGCACGTAATCCAGGCGTTCATCCACACGCACGTAATCCAGACGCGTTTATCCACACGCACGTTATCCAGACGCGTTTATCCACACGCACGCGTTATCCAGACGCGTTTATCCACACGCACGTAATCCAGACGCGTTTATCCACACGCACGTTATCCAGACGTTTATCCACCGCACGTTATCCAGGCGTTTATCCACCGCACGTTATCCAGCGTTTATCCACACGCACGTTATCCAGACGCGTTTATCCACACGCACGTAATCCAGACGCGTTTATCCACACGCAGGTAATCCAGACGCGTTTATCCACACGCACGTAATCCAGACGCGTTTATCCACACGCACGTAATCCAGACGCTTATCCACACGCACGTAATCCAGACGCGTTTATCCACACGCACGTAATCCAGACGTTTATCCACACGCACGTAATCCAGGCGTTTATCCACACGCACGTAATCCAGAAGTTTATCCACACGCACGTAATCCAGAAGTTTATCCACACGCACGTTATCAGGCGTTTATCCACACGCAGGCGTTTATCCACACGCGTTATCCACCGCACGCCGTTATCCAGCGTTTATCCACACGCCGTTATCCAGGCGTTTATCCACACGCGTAATCCAGGCGTTTATCCACACGCCGTTTATCCACCGCGCCACGTTATCCAGGCGTTTATCCACCGCCGTTATCCAGGCGTTTATCCACACGCGTTATCCAGGCGTTTATCCACACACGTTATCCAGGCGTTTATCACACCCGTTATCCAGCGGTTTATCCACACACGCCTCATCGCGTTATCACACCCACACCCACGGCGTTTTATGATATCTATAAAATGAGATGATTGCTAAGCAAACAGAGAGGAGAACTAACGTGTATACGCTCGCCAGCCGTCTGGCCAAAATCCCATAGTATTCAGGTGTCAGATGTAAAATTCGAGGCGTTAGGCGTCACGGTCGCGTGTTGGAGCTGCGTTCAAAGTGCAGCGGCGGCGGCGTATGTAAGTAAGTACATTTAGTGGGTTCGTAGATTTTTCCCCATGTTAATCGATTGCCATTGGGCGCATAATGGCGCGAGGATCGCAGGGTGAATTGGGAGTCCAAATGCCTAGTTTTAATTTACCATTCGGACGTTTATGATTCCCTGCCCGATTTAAGTTGCCCGGAACCGGGGTCTCTAGACCTCTAGGGGCGACCTCCTTGCCAAAGACCACCCCCACTCCCCAATCCACGAACCCACTATTTGTCCAATTACCCACTGCATTGGGCAAATGACCCATTGGCCCCTGCTGACCATTACTGCAACCCCCACCCCGGAACCCCACAGTGACCCCATCCACGATCCAGACGCGTTTATCCACACGTCGTTATCAAGTTGAGTTGAGGTGATTGAGTGATTGATCTATAAATGATTGAACACATGATCTGCTCCTCAGTAAAGTGATACCATCAACATTTAACTCTCTTAACTTTAAACACACTCAATCTCAGCACAGGCAGGACTTCAACACATGAAGAACAAGATGAATTCATCCTTAATGACCATCCGTTTTTATATCATATATATTTATAACCTGGTAAATGTCACTTACATCAAACACGGAGATCTGTGCTTTTTAAATAATGAAGTCTCTGTGTGTCTGATCTGAAGAGTGAAGAGTGTGTCATTGTTCTCTACAGGTTGAGTTATTGTGGTGTCACAGATGAAGGTTGTGCTGCTCTGGCTTCAGCTCTGAGATCAAACCCAAATCAAAATTCTTGGCCCGAAACAAAAAAATAGCCTGAAATCCGAAATAAATGATGCCAATTATTAGTACCATTGCATTTATGGCTATGACTGTGTAACTTTACTAAAAATCAAGGCATTGCAATTGCATAAATTAATATTAAAGTTTCAAATAATAAATCAATCACAAATTATGCAAATATTTATTTAGCACATTGCAACAATGCACAGTATAAAATAAAATTCAAACTAAAAATGTTTAACTTGACCTCACTCATGTGTGCATTAAAGGTGTGGTAGGTAAGAATTGGTTAAAAAGCTTTTTTCCAAATTTGTTTCTTTATATATCAATACATAATTAAAATGTAAGTACTCTGAAAAGACCTCTCACGACTGTTTTAAGACAGCTCATTATTTCCATTCACTCCACCTTCTCCCTTCTGGGCTCTTTCCAAAGCCACGCCCCCAAAACACATGAACGCGCTCCGCCGACCAATCAGCTGGAAGAGCATTATTCACCTGAGATGAGCGGAGGAGAAGGAGCGGAGTGCATGTAGTGACATCATGTCAGAATCACATGTCATAAAACATCTAACTTTATCAGTATGAATATAAACAAATAAGATGTCTTTTAGTACTCACTATCAAGCTACAATACCGAATCTGGTAAAGTTTCAAATATATTTTTGTTTGATTCGGTAACGAGCTAGTTATATTTATAAGGCAAAGCTAAAAAGTAGCATTGATACATGTTTTTCCAATAACATCAGTTATACTGTGATGAAGATGAATTTCGTGTAAGATTCATAACATATACGGTGTGTTGCATGTAAGAGTTTCCATGATGAAAGCATTGTTGACTCTGATGAGGACTACACTCCAAAGACAAGTACTTACTTTTGCTCTTCCTAGCTCAGTGCCTCTCTTGAACTCCTCTAATCAAACGGGTGCGCGCATGAGGGCAGATCCTGTAGCAAAAGGGGTGGTCGCCATGGTAGCGAGAGAGAGTGACAGTCGCACAAGCCAATCACTTGATTCGTCCCGAACGAAAATAATGAGCGGTGTTTATTGCAGATTAAAAAGTCTAGAGTCACTCGATTTTTATACTCTCTTTTTCAGAGTACTTACATTTTAATTATGTATTGACATATAAAGAAAGTTTCAACAAATTTGGACAAAAGTGTTTTAGATAATTCTTACCTACCCTACCTTTAAATAATAATGTACAGGCCTAATGGCCTGCAGAAAGGTACAGGAATTTAATAAAGTAATCAAATATAAAATAACTGCATATTTAACTGTTTAAATTAAAGATTAGTTAACACAAGATTAAGATTAAGATGAAGATTAGAACACAGTCACACACACAGACACACACACACACATTTATATTTGGATCAAACATTTGATTGGTTATTTTTACGATGCCTTTATGACATTTTTTGGATCTTTTAAGTTTGAGAAGAATGGACTTTAAATGGAGGGACAGAAATCTCTCAGCTTTCATAAACATATCTTCACTTGTGTTTGGAAGTGAAATGAAACGACATGAGTGTGAGGACATGATGACAGAATTTACATGTTTGTGTGACGTGTACCTTATAAATACAGTAAAGCTGAGCCTTGGATAAAACAACTCTATATCGCCAATCATATCGGCACAATTTTATATCAAAGACAGTAAATTATGAAAAACAATGATTATTGTGTTTATATCACACACCATATGCACTCCTGTAACTTTCACCAGCAAAAAAATAAAAAAATAAAATACAAAAAGTGATGAGCTCAACATCTCATTACTCACTCACACACTCTCACAGACACACTCACACACTCTCACACACACACACACACACACACACACACACACACACACACACACACACACACACACACACACACACACACACACACACACACACACAGTCACACATACACACACTCTCTTACGCACACACTCTCACAGACACACTCACAATCTCACACTCAGACACACACTTACACAGTCACATTCACACACACACACACACACACACACACACACACACACACACACACACACACACACACACATTGGGTTTCCATGTTGTATTGGGTCTTTCCACAGAAATAATGTTTTTATACTGTACAAACTGTATATTCTCTCCTCTAATCCTAACTGATGTATTTTAACAGCGTGAACTAATGAGTATTTATATATATTTCATATTGACAGCATTGTTATTTATTCATTTTGTTTAAGGGGTCATGTTTAGCTTTGGAGATAATGTGTGTCATTGTTCTCTACAGGTTGAGTGAGTGTGGTGTCACAGATGAAGGTTGTGCTGCTCTGGCTTCAGCTCTGAGATCAAACCCCCACACCTGAGAGAACTGATTTTGTCTGAGAATAATCTACGAGACTCAGGAGTGAAGCTGCTCTCTGTTGTACTGGAGAATCCTCACTGTAAACTGGAGACACTGGGGTAAGATCATACGTGACTCTGACATGAAACTGAGTCTCTGTGTGTGACGAGCAGGGGCGGGCGAGAGCCGTGAGAGAACGGTGCGAGGCGGTGGCGTGACTGCAAATGAGCGTCACCTGAGCATTTTATAATTTAATTTATTCATAAAATGGAATAGGGTAATTAAACTACTGTTACTTTTAGAGCTGTTACTAACGATTATTCTGGTAATCAAGTATTCGGTCGATTATTTTGACGATTAATCGAGTAATCAGATTTTTGTGGTAAGAAAAATAGACCTAAGCAAACAATGGCCTTTAAAATGACTTAAAATACAAATATAATAACAATGGGGCAATAATATTTGGTTCAAATAAAGTATCAAAACGCCAACCCAGAGAAATCCAAACTCCAGCGTCAGTAACAGTCCAGATGGTCAGCAGTAAGAGAGCCGTCCGAGACCAGGGAATTCTGGAGAGGAACAGGGAACCGCAACACAACTGGGCAGAGACAAAATATGAGAGAGAAACAGAAAACAAAATCAAATAAAACAACAAAACTAGACAAGAAGAAAACGGGCAGGTGAACAGCAAGCAGCCCAGAACACACTGGCAGAGAACAAAAGGAAAGAAAGGATCGATAGAGCAGAGAAATCAAGCCATAAGGAAAAACCGCTGAGCGCAAACGAGCGACGCGCTGATTGTGAAACACCAACAGCTGTCGCAAACACACGTGGAAAAGACAAAAACAAACACAAAGGAGGAAGAAACAGAAGGATCAAACCCAGTCCTGACACTACTGATCAATAAATACCTGTGTGAACCTACCGAACCGTGCCTGGTCAACCAGCACGAAGACCAGTTCTGACCCAGGAAAAACCCTGCACAGTCTCTCTCTCACACACACACACACACACACACACACACACACACACACACACACACACACACACACACACACACAGTCACTCACGCACACACACACACACATATTCACACACACAGTCTCTCACACACACACACACACACACACTCACACTCAGCATCACACACAGTCACACACACACAGACACACACACAGTCTAACACACACACACTCAGCATCACACACACACAGTCACACATAGACACACACACAGTCACACACACACACAGACACACACTCAGCATCTCACACACACACACACACACACACACACACACAAACACAAATACACACAGTCACACACAGACACACACACACAGTCACACACACACACAGTCACACACACACTCAGCATCTCACACACACACACACAAACACAAATACACACACTCAGCATCACACACACAGTCACACACAGACACACACAACAGTCACACACACACACACACACACACACAGTCACACAGACACACACACAGTCACACACACACACACACACACACTCAGCATCTCACACACACACACACAAACACAAATACACACACTCAGCATCTCACACACACACACACACACACACACAAACACAAATACACAAACTCAGCATCACACACACACACACACACACACACAGACACACACTTTTTAATTTCTCCTCTCTGCTGGTTGTAAACTCTCTGGTGAGCTGGTGAAGTTTGTTCTCCAGGTGTTGTATGCTCGCTGGATGTTGTCTGCGAGATCACCAGTTCTCTGAGCTCCACCAGTTCCACCTCCTGTAGGGACAGACTGCTCCGTATCTGCGTGACCGACTGCTCCAGCTGCGCATCACAGTCCAGGAGAGGCTCCTCCTCCTCCAGCTCTAGCCCGCCCCTGAGCTCTTGGGCTCAACATGGCTGCCTGCTCTCTCTGCCTGTTTCTCACTCTCTGCCAGTGCTTTGAGGCCTGGACAGAGCTGAGACAAACTTCATTCCCTTGAAACATTATTGTTCCATTGTGATACACATTTACAGTCAGATATGCTTTGCTGGTGTCTCCTTCTTCTTCATGAATTCGAATGTGTCTCCCATTACAGATGCCGTGTTTTGTAAAGTTCTTGTGATAATGGCAGATTACTGTGTGCCAGGCATTGCAGTTTTCTGTGTAGAGCAGTAGATTAATTAGTGGACTTGTCTCCTTTTTGGAAACAGTCAGCCATTAGAGTGTGTGTGTTTTTCTTGAGCAGGTTGTGTTTATATGTTTTCTTGTCTTTTGCAGTCTTTATCTTCTGAGGGTAAGTGATGGCTCGGGGGCTGCTGTTCCCTCCATCTCAACTGTCACTGCTGTCACTCACTCGGCTATATTGATCATTTAGCTTTAGACAACAAGTTACTGGTCTCTTTCTGATCTTATTATGTTCTGCTGCTGAGAGAAGTGTAGTTGAAGGTGGTGGATGTTCTTGCCTGTTTGTTGAGTGAAGTTTTGGGATGATTTCTTCTGTGCTGGTCTGATCCTCCTTGATGCTCAGATGTTGCTGCTCCTTCGTTGCTTATACTCAAATGTAGTATTTTTTTAAAGAAAAGACTGGATTTACAGTTATCCTGTGATTCTCTCTGCTTTTATCTTCAATGTAATGTAGGTTTTGTGGAGTTTGGTTGTCTCTAGAGTTTTAAAATGGTTAAATGTAGAGCATGACTGTCTGCTGACTCTCTCTCTCTAACTATCACTGTCTTAAGCTGGAGACACACTTAACGACTGTCAGGACGATTATGAATGGGTCGTTACGGCTGATCGAGCCGACACGGTTCTCATGATAAACTGCTGATGTGAAAGCTGTGATGGACCCGGGAGCGCCGAGGTACCGAACCCGAGACTCCCTGGAGGAGGAGGTCTGAGTCCGGTTGCTCTCGAACTGTGCCGTGATTCACGGAATGAGAAAGCAACACGGACTCCGCTGCGCACTTGTTCAGGAAGTACAGTAACCTGAGCATGCGTTTTAGCCGATTACGGTGTATTTATTTCAGTAAAACACATGTAAGCAGGCGCGGGCAGAGGGGAGGGCTTTGGGGGCTCGAGCCCCTGCCCTTTATCAAACTTCATCAAAAGTTTCCCTCTCAACAATTATCATCAATAATATTGTGCTCAGTAAAACAGAATTTGAATTATTTTTAATACGACAATGTGTACAAAACAGTAACAAAGTGCTCAAAAGTCAATCTGTCAGTCTGAGATGTCCATGACGCGTTGCTATGGTTCGTTGCTGTGGTGCGTTGCTATGGTGCGAGTCTTGCTTGACTGCCCCTCCTCTTTTTTTCTTTTGTTGTAATTATTCTGCTCATTGTTTAAATAAAATGCAATAAGTTCTTCTGTATCAGTATCATATTCATTATTGTGACCCAGTAAAGCCCAGTTTATGCTTCTGCGTCAGTGTTCGCTGTAGCTGCGTCAGAGGCTGTGTGTTGCACGCGTATCTTATGATCGCCCTGACACACACCTCTCCAAAAATGTAACAACACGTGTGTGTGTGTGTGTGTGTGTGTGTGTGTGTGTGTGTGTGTGTGTGTGTGTGTGTGTGTGTGTTTGTGACAGTGATTCATGCACATACATGTCATCAGCACGTCAGGCTCAGAGAGCTTTATAGACCCTTTTCACATTTCCGGGTTTCTCAGAGCGGAAGTCGTCATAGTTGTGTTAACTTTTATAGCGGTGAAAGAGAGAATACATTAAAAAAATTTTGTGTCTCGATTTGCTCAAATAGCAAAAGAAAAATGCAACAATAGTGATTTCACAACTTTCAAAAAGAGGGAAAAAATTGTGTGAGATTGATAACGGCAGTGAAAAGAGAAATATGTCATTTTTACAATCACTCCCATAGACGCTGTATTAGAAACACACTCACAGCAGGTAAGTTGTTTTTTTATAATTTGATGCAAAAGTAATATAATACAAACTAGTAGTGTTATAAATGTACATACATTTAAAAAAATGAAAATACAAAAAACGTTGCAGGATTTACAATATTAATGACCGTTAAAGCGCGTCATCACAGTCTGTGAAAAGGGTCCCTTCAGTCCACTCAGATTCTGATTTCAAATGTTCAAATGAGCGAGACAGTTCAAACTCTAACTGACAAAACTCAAATGTTGACAGTTGGAGAGGCTCATTAGACTTAGGGATGCACCGAAATCAAAATTCTTGGCCGAAACCCAAACACTGAAAGAAATTATGCCAATTATTATTACCATTGCATTTATGGCTATGACTGTGTAACTTTACTAAAAACCAAGGCATTGCAATTGTATAAATTAATATTAAAGTTTCAAATAATAAATCAGTTACAAATTATGCAAATATTTATTAATCACATTGCAACAATACACTCACTGTGTGTGTGTGTGTGTGTGTGTGTGTGTGTGTGTGTGTTCCCCATGTCCTCACTTTTCAAAATGCTTATAAATCACAGGATGAGGTTTTTTCACAGTAAACTGAGCAGTCTCCTGTGATGCAGTCTCCTGTGATGGGTAGGTTTAGGGGCAGGGGCAGTGTAGGGGATAGAAAATACGGTTTGTACAGTATAAAATGCATTACGCCTATGGAATGTCCCCATAAAACATGGAAACACAACATGTGTGTGTGTGTGTGTGTGTGTGTGTGTGTGTGTGTGTGTGTGTGTGTGTGTGTGTGTGTGTGTGTGTGTGTGTGTGTGTGTGTGTGTGTGTGTGTGTGTGTGTGTGTGTGTGTGTGTGTGTGTGTGAGTGTGTGTGTGTGTGTGTGAGTGTGAGTGTGAGTGTGAGTGTGTGTGTGTGTGTGTGTGTGAGTGTGTGTGTGTGTGTGTGTGTGTGTGTGTGAGTGAGTGTGTGAGAGAATGAGAGTGTGTGTGTGTGTGTGTGAGAGAATGAGAGTGTGTGTGTGTGAGAGTCAGTGTTGGAGTAACGTTACTGTAATTCCACTACTTTTAGCAGTAACGCGCATGTAACTAAATATTTTTTTAAATCAAGTAACGTAATTACAATTACTGAAATTTGAATGAGTTTGTCACTCGCGTTACTCTCTATTGTGAAAAATGAACGCTTGCAGAGAAGCTCAGATCTAAAGGCCCAGCCCAGCCTGTGGTTTTACACGTTACATTGTTGCAGCCATTAAAATAGTTCAGTTTTGTTTTTAATGTCAAAGTAGTTATATTTCGTTTTGTTTCTTTATTAAGTTAATTTAGAAAAATGTTTGGAGCATTTTTTTGTTTGTTAAATGAAAGGTTTAATTTTTTTAAAGTGACGACTAAGCGGCCAGCTAGTTAACCCAATGCTTTAGCCTCTCTAATCAACACTGGACTTGTCATGCCTATAATAAAACATATAAAAAAGTGAAAAATACTTAGAGCATATAAGTTTAAATGTTTAGCCTATTATCACCACCACAGCAAAAAGGCATTTTTGATAAGTTTAGGTTAGGCTATTAGGCTGATCGATATAGGCGCTCGCAAACGAAACGGTCTACACAAGCTAAACAATTTTTAAAAAGCCTGCAGGTTGTCTTACCTTACACCTCTCCGCAAAATAAATCCGATCTTCAATTCCTGCGGCATATGCACATTTAATGGAGTTAACGTCAACGAAATAAAGCAAAAGATTCGAGCTGCATCTCATCATCAGCTCATTTCAAGACCTCGATATGAGAGAGCGACCTAAGCACCGGTAAGATCATTTAGTCTCATTAGTTTTAATAAAGATGATTGTGTTTTTGAGCATCTAAGACTTTCAGTTTTCCTTGCGGTCGTTTGCGTGTTCTTGCTTTACTCATCTGCGGCGACGCGTGTTGCAGTAGCGCGTCATATCTGAACATATAGCCTATAGGTAACACGCTCACACACGTTTATTTTTTAACAATTTGCCAGGAGTAAAATGTAGCTCCATAGGTGGTTTAAACAAGCAGATATTTCTGGTCTTTTCACAAGCGGATAGATATCTGGTCAGAGAGAATGAATGAAGTGAGCAGGTAAAGGCCATTACTCTCCCAGCTGCGCTGCTGCTGTTGGTGGACACTACACACCGCTCTACTGCTTGATTTGATTTTGAAGGCCTGTTGCCCTGTTGATGACAATAAATAGGTCTAAAAATTATGTTTATTGTGTTTTAATGTTCAGTTCTGTTCCTATTTACATTTAAAAAGCAAACATAAAAGTAACTTAATAGTTACTTTACCTAGTAACTAATTACTTTTGATATACAGTAATTGGTAAAGTAATTCAATTACTTTTAAAAAGAAGTAACTGTAACTGTAACTAATTACATTGTAACTTGCCCAACACTGGTGAGAGTGTGTGTGTGTGTGTGTGTGTGTGTGTGTGTGTGTGTGTGTGTGTGTGTGTGTGTGTGTGTGTGGAGTGTGACAGAGTGTGAATGTGAGAGTGTGTGTGTGTGTGTGTGTGTGGACTGGTAATCACGTTATGGGGACAAAATGTCCCCACAGAGATGGCAATATCCAAAACTTGTCCTTGTGGGGACATTTTTGGTCCCCATGAGGAAAACATCTTATAAATCACACAGGATGAGTTTTTTGAAAATTTAAAAATGCAGAATGTCTCCTGTGATGGGTAGCTTACAGGGGCAGTGTAGGGGTATAGCATGTACAGTTGCGGTATTAAATGCATTACACTATGGAATGTCCCCACAAAACATGGAAACACAACATGTGTGTGTGTGTGTGTGTGTGTGTGTGTGTGTTAGTGTGCGATATTGACAAAAAGATATCTCGATATTTTCTGGGATTTATAACGATAATTGGAGGATATTTTGCTGAGTGTGTTATTGTGCTGGTGCACAGGTGTAGGACTGCCATGGTCATTGACTTAAAGTTTATGATATTCTTCATATTCTGTGTGGTGGTCAGTTCAGAAGTGAAATAATCTTATCTTGTTACATTTTTTTACATCTTTGTGTCAATTTCATAAAGTGAATAAAAATCAATTATAATAAGACACATTAGGGCTGTTACCATCAAATTAAATAATAATTTTATCAACAAATGTATCTTGGCAGTGCAGAGGAAACAGAAGCTGCAACTGAAGTGGCATTTAGATAATTTACACGCTGAAGTGACAAATTAATATCCTGCAGTTATGCATAAATAATGTTTTGATGTTTAAAACAAAAAGTTGAATAATATGGATATTTGAAATTATTTAAAACATGAAAAGATATTTTAATTGAAATTCAAACCGCCAGTAGGCAGCAAGTCACGTTTAATGAGTGAGTCATTGAGATTCAACCGATTCATTCAAACAACAGATTAAGAGAGTCAAATGCTGCTTCCTTGAATGAATCAGTTTTTAATGAATCAATTGAATCAATTATTCAATGACTAATAGATTAAGAGAGTCAAATGCTTCTTGAATGAATCAATCGTAGTCA
>CM040911.1:50846985-51001985 GCA_023029165.1 Gobiocypris rarus
ATAACAATGGGGCAATAATATTTGGTTCAAATAAAGTATCAAAAGCAATTAATCTTGTAGTTTTATACAACAACACTGTTAAAATACATAATATAATATACATTGAGACGCTGCTCAAACGCATTTCTGCAACCGCTACAAAGCATGAAACGCTGTTGTTGGTTATTTAAAATATCTAATGGATGAACTCCTTGAACATTTCACTGCTTGTGACGATCTGAGGAAGGAGGACCCAAAAGCAGAAGAATGCTTAACTTCAATTTATTGAAACCGTAATAAAGACTCCAGAACAGCTCCGAACTGAAGAGAATGGTCAGGCAGGCAGGAGGTCAGAATCAGGGCAATCAAATCCAAATCATGAGGTGGGAATCAGTGTCAGACAAGCAGGATAGTTAGACGACAGCAACAAAACCAACAGGGACATCCCAACTCATCAGAAACAGGATCAGAAACAGGCAGGTGTTCACAGCAGAAAGCAGTCCGGAAAGGCAAACTCTAACCCAGAGAAATCCAAACTCCAGCCAGTAACAGTCCAGATGGTCAGCAGTAAGAGAGCCGTCCGAGACCAGGAATTCTGGAGAGGAACAGGGAACCGCAACACAACTGGGCAGAGACAAAATATGAGAGAGAAACAGAAAACAAAATCAAATAAAACAACAAAACTAGACAAGAAGAAACAGGTGAACAGCAAGCAGCCCAGAACACACTGGCAGAGAACAAAAGGAAAGAAAGGATCGATAGAGCAGAGAAATCAAGCCATAGAAAAAACACTGAGCTGCAGACGCGCTGATTGTGAAACACCAACAGCGCAAACACACGTGGAAAAGACAAAACAAACACAAAGGAGGAAGAAACAGAAGGATCAAACCCAGTCCTGACAAATAAATACCTGTGTGGTTCAATTCAACCTCTCTCCGAGTCTGGTGTCCGTTACAGAGGAGATGCACCAGTCCTCAGGAATAAGTGTTCAATCCTTTTATTCTCAGATAACCAGACACACCAACACATATTCTTCAGCTCAATAAGATGAAACTTTTATCCAGATTTTAATAATATAGAAAATACATCTGTGCCCTCCAGTGGACGTCATGTGCCAAAGGTATATTGGCGCCTGTATTTATAGATTCTGCATTATTTTGTATGAAGTTCAAATTATGATATGATTTACACTTAAATAGTTTTATTAAACAGCATATTAAATAGTCTTCATATTTTATCATGTATTTCAATGATATATGTATTTATTAGGATAAAAGTGTTGGCATACAGTTATTTGATATATTTCATCATATGAATAGTTTTGATTGGTGGAAGAAGGTAAATCAAATGAGACTAATTATGATACTGGTTTTAATTGCCAATAAAATGAGTTCCATTCAACATTAGGTTCACGTTTGAGTCATGGAGTTTTAAATAGCAATTTCAGGCCTGGAAAAGTTTAGTAAAAGTCATGGAAATGTGTTTGATAATATTTCTGTAATAGAATAAATGTTTAAGATCTGAGCCTGCCCTTTATCAAAATTCATCAAAAGTTTCCTCTCAACAATTATCATCAATAATATTGTGCTCAAACAGAATTTGAATTATATTTAATATTACAATTACAAACAGTAACAAAGTGCTCAAAAGTCAATCCAGTCTGAGATGTGGTTGCCATGACGCTGCTATGGTTCGTTGCTGTGATGCGTTGCTATGGTGCAGATCTTGACTGCTCCTCTTTTCCTTTGTTGCAATTATTCTGCTCATTGTTTAAATAAAATGCAATAAGTTCTTCTGTATCAGTATCATATTCATTATTGTGACCCAGTAAAGCCAGTTTATATAGTGTTTAGCTGCGTCAATGTGTGTTACATCTTATGAGTACCTGACACACACCTCAAAATGTAACAAGTGTGTGTGTGTGTGTGTGTGTATGTGTGTGTTTGTGTGTGTGTGTGTGTGTGTGTGTGTGTGTGTGTGTGTCTGTGTGTGTTGTGTCTGTGTTTTATGTGTGAGTGTGTGTGTGTGTGTGTGTGTGCTGTGTCTGTGTGTCTGTGTGTGTGTGTGTCTGTGTGTGTTATGTGTGTGTGTGTTTATTGTGTGTGTGTGTGTGTGTGTGTGTGTGTGTCTGTGTCTGTGTCTGTATCTGTGTGTGTGTGTGTGTGTGTGTGTGTCTGTGTGTGTGTGTGTGTGTGTGTGTGTGTGTGTGTGTGTGTGTGTGTGTGTGTGTGTGTGTCTGTGTGTGTGTGTGTGTGTGTGTGTGTCTGTGTGTGTGTGTGTGTGTGTGTGTGTGTGTGTGTGTGTGTGTGTGTGTGTGTGTGTGTGTGTGTGTGTGTGTGTGTGTGTGTGTGTGTGTGTGTGTGTGTGTGTGTGTGTGTGTGTGTGTGTGTGTGTGTGTGTGTGTGTGTGTGTGTGTGTGTGTGTGTGTGTGTGTGTGTGTGTGTGTGTGTGTGTGTGTGTGTGTGTGTGTGTGTGTGACAGTGATTCATGCGCAGCACATGTCATCAGCACGTCAGGCTCAGAGCTTTATAGACCCTTTTCACATTTCCGGGTTTCTCAGAGCGAAGTCTCATAGTTGGTTAACTTTTATAGTGAATGAGAGAATACATTAAATATTTGTTTGTGTCTCGATTTGCTCAAATAGCAAAAGAAAACAACAATAGTGATTTCACAACAAAAAGAGGAAAATATTGTGTGAGATTGATAACAGTGTGAAAAGAGAGAAATATGTCATTTTACAATCACTCCCATAGACGCTGTATTAGAAACACACTACAGCAGGTAAGTTGTTTTTTATAATTTGATGCAAAAGTAATATAATACAAACTAGTAGTGTTATAAATGTACAAACAAAAAAAAAAAAATGAAAATACAAAAAGCGCAGGATTTCATATTAATGACCGTTAAAGCGCCATCACAGTCTGTGAAAAGGGTCCCTTCAGTCCACTCAGATTCTGATTTCAAATGTTCAAATGAGCGAGACAGTTCAAACTCTAACTGACAAAACTCAAAGTTGACAGTTGAGAGGCTCATTAGACTTAGGATGCAAAATCAAAATTCTTGGCGAAACAAACACTGAAATAAATTATGCCAATTAATCTTACCATTGCATTTATGGCTATGACTGTGTAACTTTACTAAAAACCAAGCCATTGCAACTGTATAAATTATTATTAAAAGTTTCAAATAATAAATCAGTTACAAATTATGCAAATATTTATTTAACATTGCAACAATGCACAGTATAAAATAAAATTCAAACTAAAATGTTGAACTTGACCTCACTCATGTGTGCATTAAATAATAATACAGGCCTAATGGCCTCCAGAAAGGTACAGAAATATAATAAAGTAATCAAACATAAAATAACTGCATATTTAACTGTCTAAATGAAAGATTAATCCTTATTAAACTTACAAAAGCTATTCAATCATGAGCAGTGAGAGATGTCCTTGTCTTTTGTTTGAGATTAAACAGATCGCAGTAAAGGACTGCCCTTTAAGACCTGATGCAGGGATATGTGCCTTTCTCGACTGTATAAAGTTCATCAAGATGGACGTGTTGACATACTTTTGTGTGAATTTGTCCGTTAAGTAAGACTTGAAAGAGAACTCAATAGACCTTTCTCACAAACCGGAAATACGAATGGTCGGGAAGGAGTTCTGTCAGCGCCAACACATCAGAAAACATACGGCAAGAGAAAATGGATCAGAGAGTCTACACAACTTTAACGGATTTGCCAAGAAATATAACATTTGATGGAAATGAACAATTAGGCCTATTTCCATAAGTCTCAGATTACGTATCTATGAAGAATCAGCCATGACACGCTTCCTTGAACAAGATGATATCCGGACTTTGGCTACAGTTCAAAATAGTTTAAACATCACGAGTGCACAATTCTATTTTTTTAACATGCAACATAATACTTTCATAAAATTATAGATACATTTTTATTTGAAAAGACATATAATAATAATAATAATAATAATATATGTTTACAACATTTGTTTAGAGGAGGCATATCACTGAATATGAATAAATGCTAAATATTAAGACATGAAACAAAATATAATAAACATAATGTTGATTAACATCACGTTATGTATTTTAAACAAAATATATTCACAAAATGTATGGAGGCATTTGCAAAAGTGAATGTACTTAATTTGATCATGTTAAAGTATATATACGCACACACACATATCCTCATCATTAAATCAAATAGCATACATTTTGAACATAAAAATACAATGAGGCTCAAACATCCATTTAAGCATGCGTGTTTATTTTAGTAACGTTAGTTCTGTCATTGAAACAATACTACAGCCTGTAAAACATTTAAATAGATATCAGTAAATAATGGCAGTAAAATAATATAAGTGAAATATTAGTTTAAAAATACTGGTTTATATTTACAGAGGTGCATCATATGCCGCTGCGCTGAAAGGGATGTAGGATCACAGACAGTAAAAGAAAGTGTAGGACACAGGAAAGTTTGTTCCTTCATATAGCCTGAATCCATTTAATTCACCATCAACAGGGAAGGAATGAAACGACAGATATGACTGCTTTTGGGAATAACAAGAACAGCCCGTAAGCTACAATAACTCCTGCCGTTGTTTGCGCCATTTGTTTCTGTTGCCCTGATGGAAGTAGGTTACACGACGATTACGTATTTCCGGTCACAAATACAAGTTGTGAAAAAGGTCTATATTTATGCGCTGTGAGACTCATGAGTGCACAGACGGATCTTCAGCGCGTGAGTTCTCATTCCCGTTCTGGCTCTACATGAAGACGGAGGAAACGACTGGTCATATTCCAACATACCAGCATTATGCACTGAACAAAGTTTACAGAGAGAGACCGTTTGCACGTTTTTATTATCGCTGTTGTTGTAGTGTATCACTGAAGCCAGCACGTGTATCCATCGACAGAAACAGAAACAAAGCATTATTTTCAAGTTACATCACATATTATAGATGCGATCAGATGTGAGATGAACCACATACGTCACACGCGCAGACATGTTGCTTGTTTAGACCTCTATGGTTTAGACCAGCACAGGTCGCGTTTCTGTTCGTCATCACAACATTTGCCGCATTGTTTCGGTGATAAAAGTCAGAATATGGTGCATCTCTAATTAGACTCCATTAGCTGCCATTCTGTGTCTGTGTGTGTAGTGTGTGTGTGTGTGTGTGTGTGTGTGTGTGTGTGTGTGTGTGTGTGTGTGTGTGTGTGTGTGTGTGTACTGTGAGAGTGTGTGAGTGTGTGTGTGTGTGTGTGTGTGTGTGTGTGTGTGTGTGTGTGTGTGTAGTGTGATGTGAGTGTGTGAGTAGTGTGAGTGTGAGTGAATGTGTGTGTGTGTGTGTGTGTGTGAGTGTATGACAAAAAGTGTGATATATGAGTTATAATGTGAGTGATGAATAGTGTGAAAGTGGACTGGTAATCCCTACGGTATGACAAAATGTCACAAAGATGGCAATATCAAATTTTTGTCCTTGTGACATTTTTTCATGAGGAAAACATCTTATAAATCACACTAAGTGATGTTTTTGAAAAAGTAAAATGCAGCATGTCTCCTGTGATGTGTTTAACAGTGTAATAGAAAATACAGTTTATATGCATTACGCTATGGAATGTCCCCATAAAACATGGAAACACAACATGTGTAGTGTGTGAGTGTGAGATATTTAAATAATGAGAGTGAGATGAATAATATGTGATTATTAAATAAGATGTAGTGTTTCAAAAATGTGAGTGTGAGATAGTGTATGTAGTGTATAATGTGAGATGTGAATGAAAAAAAGTGTAATAAAAGAGTGTGATATATATAATGATAAATGTATAGTGTGAAAAATGTGAGAGTGAATGAAGTGAGAGTGAATTGTATGTGTGTAGTTATGTATGTAAGTGAAATAGTGTGAGTGTAGTGTGAGTGTGTGTGTGAGTGTGAGTGTGATAGTGTGAGAGTGAAAAAATGAGTGTGAGTGTGTGTAGTGTGAGAGTGTGAGTGTGAGTGTGTGATGAGTGTGAGAGTGAGTGTGAGTGTGAGAGTGAGAGTGTGTAGTGTGATGAGTGTGAGAGTGAATATATGAGTGAGTGTGAAGTGAGTGAGAGTAACAGATATGTGAGTGTGAGTGTGAGTGTGAGTGTGAGAGTGAGAGTGTGAATGAGTGTGAGTGTATGTGTGTGTGTGTTGAGTGAGTGGGCATGTTTTTGTGAAATATCAGGACACAAATGTGTATAATGACATGGGTTGACATAGGTATTACAAAGATGAAATATGAGAGATGTCCTCACTTTTCAAATGCTTATAAATCACACAGGATGACACAGAAAGTAAACTGTGCAGTCTCCTGTGATGTGTGTGTGTGTGTGTTTGTGTGTATGTGTGTGATGGGTAGGTTTACAGTGTAGGGGATAGAAAATACGGTTTGTACAGTATAAAATGCATTACGCCTATGGAATGTACATTTCACAAAAACAAACATGTGTGTGTGTGTGTGTGAGTGTGATGTGTGTGTGTGTGTGTGTGTGTGTGTGTGTGTGTGTGTGTGTGTATGTGTGTGTGTGTGTGTGTGTATTAGTGAGAGAGTGTGAGTGTGTGAGTGTGAGTGTAAGTGTGTGAGTGAGAGTGATGAGAGTGTGAGTGTGTGTGAATGTGTGTGTATGTGAGTGTATGAGTGTTTTGTATTTGTTTGTGTGTGTTTAAGTGTGTGTGCAAGAGGTTTGCTGTAGGAGTGGAGCACTCCGTGTTTTCTTTGTGTCTACAGTTTTGTTTAATTTGTCTGCAACTTGAAGCAGGGAATGCTGCTCCTGATGGTGGGAATAGGTCGGCTGAGATGTCGGATAGGGCTGTGTGTTGTTCTGCCTTCTCAATACGCCCATCAGCTGAGATTGCATCGTATACCTTATAAATACAGTAAAGCTGAGCCTTGGATAACACAACTCAATATCAATCATATCGGCACAATTTTATAATGAAGACAGTAAATTATGAAAAACAATGATTATTGTGTTTATATCACACATATTATGCACCAGCAAATAAAAAAATAAATTCAAATAAAGTAATGAGCTCAACATCTCAAACACTCACACACAGTCACACACTCATACAGTCACACACTCACACACACACACTCACATACACACACACACTCACACACACACACACACACACACACACACGCACACACACACACACACACACCTAATTCACACACACACATGCACACACACACATTCACACACACACACCTCATTCACACACACACATACTTCATTCACACACACACGCTCACTCACACACACACACATGCACGCTCTTCACTCACACACACACACACACACACACACACACACACTCACACACAGCACACCTAACACACACACACGCACACTCACACGCAAGCACATTCACTCACACACACACTCTTACACATACACATACACACACACACACACACACACACACACACACACACACACATTGGGTTTCCATGTTTTATGGGTCTTTCCACAGGAATAATGTTTTTATACTGTACAAACTGTATATTCTCTCCTCTAATCCTAACTGATGTATTTTAACAGCGTGAACTAATGAGTATTTATATATATTTCATATTGACAGCATTATTTATTTATTTTGTTTAAAGGGCACCTATTATGCTCCTTTTTGTCTCAGGTGTCTCCAGAGTGTGCCTGTGAAGTTTCAGATCAAAATTCCTCACAGATCATTTAATATACCATGTTGAAAATGCCAATTATGGGTTTGAAGAAAATGAGCTGTTGTGTGTGTGTGTGTTTCCTTAAATGCAAATGAGCTGCTGCTCACCCGAGAGGGCGGAGCCTTCACATCTCGTGAACACCAGAACACGCCAATGAAAACTGAAACATGATATCTGTGTGTTTTGATGATCATATCTATCGCAGACATGTTCATGTGACATAGCAGTTCTTCATCATCATGAAATATTATCATCTGCATGCGATTTACAGCCTTATCGCTCTCAACTTACACACACACACACACACACACACACACGCTCCTGTCATATGCGCACAGAGCTGATATCAGCACATCCGTGAGTAGTCATTAAACTAGTTCTCTTGCATATGTTATTGCGATTAAACTGCCAAATGCTCACAAGGTAATGTCAGAAACACAAAGTTCAGATGAAAACAGTTGGTTGTGCCTGTGCACGTATGCAGTTCCAGAAATCTTGTGTGTATATTAGATCCATCTGTCGTTACTAAAGTGAAAGCAGTTTAATACAGTGTGTATTGCTCTATCTGCTGTTAATATGAACCGAACAACAGGAAATCACTCACTGCTCTCGACTGACTGAACTTTAGTAGCTTTAATAAGAACACATCTCTTACTTGAATGCTGCTGTTAATGCTCTGGAGGAGATAAACATGGAGGACTGTGAACAGCTCTCTGAGGGCGGGTCTGTGCTAGTATGTCAGTGTCCATCAACACGTGTGGGCGGGCCTCTGGAAACTGGAATCTGGAAACGGCTTGTGCTGAGACACTGCTTATGATTTACGGGATTAAAAAAATGAGTGGGTGGATTTTTACCATTATAGGTGGTTGTGTACACACACTGCCAACACACATTTATGTTCAAACACCTTATAAAAGTGAATCCATCAAGTGGTCATTTCAAGATTTGATTCAAGATTCAAGAGTTTTATTTGTCACATACACAATTATATACAGAATATATAACTGGCAGTGAAATGTAAACAGGTCCGCTCCATAGACAGTGCAAATAACAGTTACAAGAAACACAAGGAGGAAATTAAAATAGAAATAGAATAAAAGTACTCAACATAGAATTATAAGTAATCAAGTAAAAGATAAAATAAATAACTAACTGGTTAACATAAAATATATATATATATAAGTAAAATGTGCAAACAATGGGTATAATGTAATGTGCAAACAGAAGTATAATGTGCAAACAGGTTTAATTACTGGTTGTTACACAGTAACAATAAGAACAAAGTGCAGTGCAATGACAGTATGTGGATGTAATGTTAAAACCGGATGTTTATGTGTGCGGGTGAAGTGCAGTCACGTGACTGAGTTCAGGAGTCTGATGGCCTGGGAAAGAAACTCCTCCTGAGTCTTTCAGTTTTTGCCATCAGGCTTCGGAAGCGCTACCAGATGGCAGCAGGGTGAAATGATTCGCAGGGTGGGTAATGTCTTTGATGATTTTGGTAGCTCTCCTCTGCAGCGTTTGGTGTAAATGTCCTGCAGAGGCGGGAGAGCTGACCCTGAGATGCGCCGGATAAGCGCACCACTCTTTGCAGGGCAATGCAGTCATGACTGGTGCTGTTCCCGCACACGCTGTGATGCACTGAGTCAGGACACTTTCTATCGCCCGATAGAAAGTTTTCAGGATAGCTGGTGAGAACCCTGAATTTCCTCAGCTGGCGCAGGTACAGTCTTTGCCTGGCTTTTTAACCTGTGTCTGGATGCAGTCCAGGTCAGGTCCTCGGAGATGTTCACACCCAGGTATTTGAAGCTGTTCACTCTCTCTACCGGTGTCCCGCTGATCATGAGAGGAGTATGACGCTGTCTCTTCCTGAAGTCCACAATCAGTTCTTTGGTCTTGCTAACATTCAGAGAGAGACAGTTGTCCTGGCACCATGATGTCAGTTGCTCCACCTCGTCCAAGTATGCCGCCTCATTGTTGTTGGAAATGAGACCCAGGACAACAGTATCATCAGCAAACTTGATGATAGAGGTGGAGCTGTGTGTGGACAAACAGTCATGGGTGTAGAGAGAGTAGAGCAGGGGACTCAGCACACAGCCCTGTGGAGCTCCCACACTCAGGGTGATGGAGGTGGAGGTGAACTGGCCTACTCTCACCGCCTGGGGTCTGCCAGTGAGGAAATCTTCAATCCAGAGGCAGAGAGAAGAATTCAGGCCGAGATCCAGGAGTTTGTGTGTTAGCTTAATGGGAACTATGGTGTTAAAGGCTGAGCTATAGTCAATAAATAGCAGCCTGACATAGTTCCCACTTTTGCTGTCGATGTGAGTAAGGCAGGAATGAAGGACGTGAGAGATGGCATCTTCAGTCGATCTATTGGGACGATAGGCAAACTGAAGAGGGTCCAAAGTGTCAGGAATGGAGGAGCAAATGTTGTTTTTAATGAGTCTCTCAAAGACCTTCATGACTATAGATGTGAGAGCCACTGGACGATAGTCATTTAGGCAAGAGGGTTTACTGTTCTTAGGTACAGGGATGATAGTGGATTTTTGAAGGAGGTGGGGACAACAGATGTGGCAAGGGACTCATTAAATATGGATGTAAAGAGCCCAGCGAGCTGATCAGCACAGGACCGTAGAACACGACCTGAAATACCATCTGGCCCAGCAGCTTTCCTGACATCCACACGCTTGAGTGCCCTCCGAACCTCGTCCTCCGAGACAGAGATCACGTGACTGTTGCTGCTCTGAGGACTCTCTCTGACGCGTCACTGGCGGAGTCGCGCTGCCGCGATTACAGTCAAAGCGGCGAGAAAGAGTTTAACCTGCTCACAAGCAACGGATCAGCTCTCACCTCTGCAGAGGATTTAGTTCCAGAAGCACAGATAGTCCTAAGTCCCTGCCACATCCGCCGAGAGTCGTTGAGTTGGAAATGAGATTCCACTCGGTCTTTATAACGGAGCTTTGCGGCTTTGACGGCGCGCCGGAGGGCGTAACATGATGCTTTGTACTCCTCATATCCCCTGTTAGGAGACCGGCATTATAGGCTGCAGTGCGTGTGTTAACTGCAGCGCCGGATTGTACTGTCCACCCACGGTTTCTGATTAGGAAGGACGTTAAAGTTATTGTTTGTGTGGCTTGCTCTGTCAGTGTGTTAATAAAGCAGAGCGCCACATCCGTGAACTCGCTGACGCCATCAGAACTCGTATGAACATGTCCCAATCGACGTCATCAAGAGCTGCCTGTAGCGCGATCTCTGAATGGGATGACCAGCGTTTAACTTCCCTCCTCACCGGGGGTTCTTGAACGAGCCTTTGTTTATATTCGGTGTGAGGAAAATGGCGGCATGGTCCGATTTGCCAAAAGCTGGCTGTGAACGAGCTTTGTAGGCGTTCTTAAACGGAGAGTAGCAATGATCCAGTGTGTTTGCTCTCGTGTGGGGCAGGAGACATGCTGGTGAAAGTTTGGCAATACTTTCTTTAAGTTTGCTTTGTTAAAATCACCTGCACGGCGAAAGCAGCGCCGGGTGATTGTTTAAAAAGCCGCTGGTCACATCATGGAGGCCAGATAATGCCAGCCCCGTGTCCGCCTGTGGTGGAATATAAACGGCAGTGGCGATGACCGAGGAAAACTCCCTCGGCAGATAGAATGGACGACAAATGATTGTTAAATGTTCCAAGTGAGGCGAGCAGGATCGCGAAATAATGGAGATGTTCCTAGGATCGCACCATTTCTTGTTTATCATAAAACACACTCCACCGCCTTTGGATTTGCCGGCATCGGCTGTTCTGTCCATCCGAAAAACAGAGAAGTTCTCGGACGGCGTCACGGCTGTATCCGGGACCGCGGAAGTGAGCCATGTTTCGACAAACAATAGATGTTACAGTCTCTCATGTCCCGTTGAAAACTTATCCTGGCTCTAAGATCGTCCATCTTATTCTCCAAGGATTGGACATTTGCAAGCAAAATGCTCGGGAGAGGAGGACTGAATGCTCTTTTTCTCAGTCTGTTGCGGATCCCGCGCGCTTTCCCGCGGTGTTTTTTGAATCTTCGCCGTCGACTCGAGTGGCCATTGTTCAACTCGGCGTCCCGGCGAATCACAGATGGAAGATTGGAGAAAGTGTCCTGAAACAGGTCAGTGTAGCGGTGACCAATTTCTAGAAGTGTTTTGCTGTCGTAACAGATCAAAGCAGATGATCCGTTGGAAAAAATAGAGAATAAAAGAGAGTAGAATAATAAATAAAAGCAAAGTCTTAGCGGAGCGACCTGAACGGGCGATCAACACGCGGCGCCATCCTAGAGCCAATATGTTCAGCTTTGGAGATAGACTTAATGTGTGTCATTGTTCTCTACAGGTTGAGTGATTGTGGTGTCACAGATGAAGGTTGTGCTGCTCTGGCTTCAGCTCTGAGATCAAACCCCTCACACCTGAGAGAACTGCATCTGTCTGTGAATAATCTAGGAGACTCAGGAGTGAAGCTGCTCAAGGGTCTGAAAAAGGAGGATCCACATTATAAATTGGAGACACTAAGTTAACAATAGTTTTTATCAGTTTTCATCATCATATTTTCATTTAAAGTTCAAATGGCTGTTTTACTCACTAGAAATAAAAGGAAATGTGTAGTGGAGTGTAATGATCATTTCTGCTGGTTCTGGATCAGCTGTCCGTGTGGAAGTGACCTTTTATGACCTTTTGATGTTGTAAAGTGACTTTGAGCATCAGATAGAAGCTATATTATCATGTTTGAGAATGAATTAATAAAGCTTATCTAGTTAGTGCTCAGTTTTCTTATGAAAAGATGTGACAGACGTAATGTCTCACACTGCATATGTGACTGTGTGTGTTTTTATTTTAGGATTTGATGCCAGTCTGATGTTCTGCTGATCATCTGATGGTGAATAAGGATCCACTACAGAGACTCACAGTCAACAGAATCAACAGAGACTGAAGATACAGTGACTTCACTGTTATAAATTAAGACTTCATTTAGATTTTAAAGATCCTCTGACAGACCTGATGAGGCGGCAGTGAAACACCTTTATTTCACAGCAGCAAATCACAGTTTCTCATTCACAGATTAACCATTTTATTTCTATAAACACACAGTATAAACTCAAAAGGTGTGTGTGTTGTCCCAAAGAGAGAATATAGAGCCTGAATGTGTGTGTGTGTGTGTGTGTGTGTGTGTGTAACAGCATAGCAACACCTTAGCAACCACCTGAGTACCCTAGCAACCACATAGCAACCACCTAAGTACTAGCAACCACATGGCTGTTTTCAAATAGACTATTGACAAACACATCACACTTTAAACTTCAAACTACTTTAAACTGAAAATCTTCCCATTTTAAGCTTTTAAAACTTTTTCAACATTTCTGGACAAACTTTAATATCTGGTCGTCCTTTAGAACGCTGTCGCTCTTTACATCACTGATCGTCTGTAAGCTCTTGCGTTACCAAGGCAACACCTGACTCGTTTGTGCTTCATTTTTATCGCAGCACCACAGTAGAAAACTCAACCATATCCGCACCGGCCGGATCGGATCGGCACTGAATGGAACGGTTAATAAACAGAGAGAACAGTTTGTCCCGATGGAAAAGCGGCTCCACCGGTCTATTTTAGGGGAAGGGGTATTAAACAGAATTGTGATTGGGCCTTAGTGCTGGCAGACGCTCTCTCACGAGCAGCACAGGAAGTAGAGCGAGCACAACAGAAGGAGATGTGGAGATACATGTGAACATGGTGTTACTGCGTTTCCTGTGTCAGATGCAAAGCCAGAGCAAAGAGCAGAGGAGACCAAAAAACACACGGGATCGCAAGATGACATCGATAACAGGAATGATGGAAGGCCGACGGGATCCTCTCAAAAATATCGTGATCTAAGAGCTGTGGATGAAATTCTCCAGAAAGCAGAAACAGACTCGTCATTCCACAAAGCTGGAGGCGAGACACACGACACAGAATCCATGAAGCTCGTCTGGTGTGGAGAAATGTAAGAGGAGAGCGAGAGACACAGTCTTCTGGCCTGGAGTTAACAGAGACATTGAACATCTGGGGAGACGGGAGACATGTCAGAGATTCAGACGCAGATCAAAGAGCCAATGATAATCCTGGACTGACCAACATCAGCCTGGGAGAAAGTGGGAATGGATCTCTTCATCTGAAAGGCCATCATTATTTAGTGCTGATTGACTGTTACTCAAATTGCCCTGAATTAGCCTTACTTCCTAACATGAGACAGAGCTGCCAAACATGTGCGGCCACTGATGATGGATGACGTGTGAGAATCAGAAACCATGAGAACTGGAGCAAGAAAGCTGTCAAGAGGAGCTCCGAGATCCGATCAGGGGAAAACCGGCGATGGACAGATTCTCAGAAGAAACAGAGACTGAGAAAGAGTCACAAGTCTCGATTCAAAGCAATCCTGAGTCTGAGTCGACGGCATTATCTGCATCGTGTGCAAAGGATGAGTGTGATCTGCACGGTCAAACATCAAACAGTCACACAGTTTGATTTGATTTATTCTTTATTGTCCTCAGTAGAGGAAATTCAGTCCGTGGAAGCGCGAGCTGTATGAACATCGCATGTATGCGTGTAATATTTCTGTTGCTCTATGCACTGTTTATTTTCTGTTCAATGTAACGCCGTTTGTAGTGGAGTGTTTTGCAAACTACCCCATGTGTGCGTGGGATCGACGCGCTGATAATAACCCCTGTGAAATATCAGATACGGGAGTTTTGCTTACACTTCCCAGATAGCAATTACATTCGGCCCGGATCCGTTTTAAGCCCCTCGCCTCCGTTTCTATCTTAGAGACGTTTTCTGATTATGAACCAGATCCGTGCCAGATAGAGGTTTCAGCTTAAACATTCACACTGCCATCAGTTCAGTATTTATATCATTTTACAGATCTGGCCCAGATCACTTTTCCCATAGGAAACCCAAAGACATTAGCTGTGTCTGGCACTGATTTGGTCCAGATGTGCAATATGAATCTGAGCCGATACTGTTTTCACAGAGGCTACACTGGTGTGGCCCGAATCTGTGATAGGGGAGAACCGGGGCGAAAGTAACAAAGCCATGTTCTCAGAGCTCGGACTACATTTGCGTTTCAAGCTATGACAGCACGTTCAGCAACCCTTGATGGATCTGCCAAAAATCACGCGTGATTTCCTCATCGTTTCCAGCGGTTAGGTCCGAAATGCAGTTTTTGAGTACGGCAAGTAAATTAATGAAGCGGTACTTTTTCTAATTACAAGTTGTGTTTCTCATTTCATGTGTCACAGCAACGATCAATCTACAGATTATTTATTGCTGTTTCACACCCTGAAGGTTTGTCTTTTCAGAGTTTTTCAGTGTAAACGTAAATTGTGTTTAAATGTCAGGACTTCCTGTCGGGACGAAAGTAACACTTGTTACTTTTGACCCACTATTATATATAAAAATGCATATTATGCTCATTTAATTTTCATATTGTTCATACTGTTGAAGAAAAAATCTAATCGATTGACATTGAAAATAAAAAATATTCTAAACATTTCAAGTTTGTACTCTCGGTTGTATTTAAATTTAAAATGAAAATGTAATTTAACATTTTTTTGCAAAGATAAAGGACAAAATATGTTTGAAGTTTCATATTAACAAGGTCATAGTCAGAAATGTTTAATAAAAACAAGAGTAGCACAAAACAATCTAACTTATATTGTTGTGTTACTTTCTCCCAGCTGATGGGGTCAAAAGTAACAATGTGCATCTTATGTTTAAAGTGAAATTATACTGTAGTCGTTCTGCATATGTACAAAATACCACCTGCTACTGATAGACCACACTTGAGAGTTATTGACCACAGAAAATATATATCTCTGTCAAAACATTATCTTTTAAAATGAGGTTTTTCTGAAAAGTGGTCCTTTTGCCCCTGCTCTCCCCTACATATCTGAGCCGACTGCATTTAAACAAGGGCTAAAAACTGCTCTGGCCCATATCTGCAAAGATTTGAGCCAACACTGTTTTGACAGAGACTACCTGATGTGGACCACATCCGAAATACTTTCTCAAACTGTGTGAAGAACTCCGTGGAATAAACATTTTCAAAACAACATGGTTAGGGAGACCGGGATGGTCGTAACATTTTTGACATTTCTGTCTATATCTTAGAATACTTTTAAGCCAGTGTGTTCAAAATGTGATTGAAACTAGTCACAAGTGTCTGCTATTAAATGAGATGGCTATTATCTTTGCAACACAAACAGAAAATGCATGGTTTAGTTTCAAACACGAGGAGTGAAATGTTACAATTCACCCATAGTCTGGGTCAGTTGTAACACACCCTGGGGTGAGATGTAACATTATGAAATAAGGATTATGATAAAAATATTTTGAAAGCTTTTTATTCAACACTGACCAGTCATCAGTCATCGTAATTGACCATAATAAATTGAACTTGAACACAAAATTGTGAGTAAGCATGTTTGTTACAGTCATAGTATTGGCCATAGTAAAATATTGAAATTGAATACTCGAACGTGTGTGTGTGTGTGTGTGTGTGTGTGTGTGTGTGTGTGTGTGTGTGTGTGTGTGTGTGTGTGTGTGTCTGAGACTCTCAGTCATAGTAATTGACCATAATTAATTGAACTAACATTTAATTATTGTCAGAACTAACCAGTCATGTAGCCATGAACTAGCTCACCTTACAGCTAACAACTAAAACATTAGCACTAACAACTTGCATGAAAAATATCTACACAGACACACAATAAACATCATTTAAATTTGATGAGTTTAACTACAAAACAGAAATTCCCATAACAAAAATAAAAAGAAGTACAAAGTTACTTTCTTACCTCAAAATTGTTTTTTGTTCACTTTAACATCTGCTATGTCTGCCACAGAACTCTACTTTATCACATGTGGAATAAGGGCTAAATTTAGCATGTGTGTGAAGTGAATTAGGTGATTTGTAACTGGTTCCTGGTTGGACAGATTGGAGTTGTTCCAACTGACCCGTGTTTAACCATCCCCGCTCTCCCCCTACCTGTCTGCATATTTTGTTTCTTCTATCTAGAGCGTGAGATAAATGCGTTGTCATCATTAAGCTGAGCGATATTATCAGTGTTTAAAAACTGCAACATTTTGTGATGCTACGTCCGTTACAGCACAGGTCCGTTCTAGGTCCGTTTGACGACAGCGCCAAGTGAACGTTGGGTCTCGCTTGACTGTCGTCTTGCAGATACGGTCCACATCCGCACTACGGACTTCAGTCAGAAGCGCCAAAAAATAACACAAAGAATATCATCAAACCAACGCAGATTTATCTGACGAGCTATAGGCTACCACACGGAAGTTTTTATGTGTTTATTCTATGTGTTTATTATGTACATCTATTTGTATGTGTTTATTCTAATTTCCTGTCTATTACTTAAGCGTGCAAGTGAAATGCTGTTTGCTTTGTAGATCGCAGTTACAGGCTGTTATTTAGCACCACAGAGTCTGTGTTAAAGCCGCATCTGCTATAGTGCTACTGCGCTATACAAATAGCCTATGAGTGTAGCACAGAATAGGCCCAATTATAGGAGAACCAATCAACTTTTTAATATCATG
This sequence comes from Gobiocypris rarus, assembly GCA_023029165.1. NCBI lineage: Eukaryota > Metazoa > Chordata > Actinopteri > Cypriniformes > Gobionidae > Gobiocypris > Gobiocypris rarus. The sequence continues at coordinate 50,864,293 of CM040911.1, forward strand.
GCATATATTTGCGCTAATGTGCTGAATTTTAAAAGGTATCTTAGCTTAGGATGTCCAGACAGTCCCCGATTTTGGTTGCCTCAGGAAAATAAAAAAAACGATGTCTCTGCTTTTTGAAGCGTTTTTGTACAATTGCAAACTGAGTGTAAAGCAGATAATGAGCTTTATTAGTTGTGATAGTGTTTTTATGTTAATAACGTGTTTGGTTTCGTGCTCGTTTCATCTGTGTTGAGGTACGATCGCTCAACACTTTTGGACTGATGTCACCGATGGCCATATTTCACCGCTTGTCCATACCGCTGGAGTCGTCTCAACTGCAAAAGAACCGAGGATATCCACAAAAGACGAGGATAGGCGGACGGTTGGTGAAGAACGCGAGGAATGCACACGCGGACCGGTGAACATTGGCTTCTACGGACGGCGTGGCTGTCGCCGGTGTATCCTGATCAGCCAGTTATGGCAAACCGCACTGCCCGAGGGAACTGTATTCAGCTCTAGCACAATCACAATCCTTGGATCTTATCACAGTTAAAGCCACACTTCTGAATGTGAGCTCAGTGGGAAATAAAACACTGAGATGTACAAATACCAACATTTCCCAACTTTTGAGCCTTCGTTACTATTCTACACATTGTCATATTATTATAAATTTATTTAGTTTTATTGAGCACAAATATTATCATTGATATTTGTCTGAGAGGGGCACTTTTGATTGATTTTGAAAAGGGGCAGGGGCTCGAGCACCCAAAACCCCCATCTCTGCACGTGCCTGATAAAACGTTTATACTTTTATACTTCGCGATTTATGTAGCCTACCGCAAAATATGTTTCCTTCTTCTTCTGATTTGAAGCGAGACCCGGTGGATAGCCTTTGGGCGGACAGGAGAGGAGGGCACCAGGAGAGACTGGCGCGTCAGCAGCGGGAGCAGCAACAGCTGACACAGCACCCTCCTAGGGATTGGGTTTAAGTGCTGGGTTTTTTTCACGTTGTGTTAATAGCAATAGGCGTTTTTTTATCCATTAATTCTGTGTTTGTTGTGGACTGTGTTCTGTGTTAATTGTTGACTTTGTTCGTTTTTTATAATTAAATCTATGAATTTGTGGTCATTAATTCTGTGTTTGTTATCTTTGTTCACGTTGTTTTAGTATGCGTTTTAATCATTAAACGATTTATTTCAGTGATAGCCTATAGGCCTACGCATTGCTCCAACTCAAACTCCTTTATCAAGTCAAGTCAAGCTTTTTATTTATAGCCAAGGCTGAAAATGTTTTTCTGGGCATTCATCAGACTGTGGGAAATGTAGGCCTATGCCTAGGTAGCGTAGGTTACTGTGATACCCTAACTGACAAAAATGCCGAAAATAAGGCAAAAGAACAATCCAGTGGTGATTTAAGTGAAACCGTAACACATCCGGCACAGCTCCGGCAGGCGGAATCGCTTCACGCACTCGTTACGCATCTGTAACGGGATGATCAGGTGGTGCTGGATCGGCGCGGGCACATATCCGCAACAACCCTAAAAACAGAGCAGAAACGGCTTCGGCCCGATGTGCGTTTGGACTCAGGAACGAGTCCGTGAGGCGGATGCGGGCCAGTCCCGGCTCTATGGTTTTGCGGTTGCGGCCCTGTTCCGTTACAGCGTCCAGTGGCTATCTGGGTTGGCTACAACCATTCAGGCCAGCTATCCGGCCTCTATGTGTAAAGCGTTACAAACACTTTATCAAGGCTTGAAATCGCTCCATATACTCCCAAAATGTATTCTCTGCATCCTCAAAATTTGCACAGCACAAATTGAGCGATGTTATATAGTTATGACAGCGCCGCAGGCGAGCATCTGAGGATCTCTTCAGAAAACTGACGCAAATGAAAGTAAAAGTTGCAGATGCTCAAGACACAATCATCATCGTTAAAGTCAGTGCTTATGCCACTCTCTCCTATTGCAGTCCTTGATTTGGAAATGAGCAGCTCATCAATAAAATGCAGCTCATATTTGTTGATTTCGGTTATGTGAACTTAAAAGTTCGTAGCTTGGGAATTAAAGATCGGATTTATATCCGCTTTTGCGAGACACGTGACTAAGTGTAAATGAAATGGTGATAATGATAAATCAGATAGATATCTGATCTGTAAAAACACATGAAGTGGACCATGCAGGTATAAATAGGCCCAGCAAGAGAACTGTTGGGGATATATAGGAAGAAACATATAAATATTGAATCGGGGAGGGGAATGTATCTCTGAACGAAACTGACTGTCTTCAGAACAGTTTCTCTGGCATTTTACAGCCGTAAAGAAACACCTTTTTCTTTCATAAGCACCACCGACTGTCAGAGAGTGAATTAGCAGTTTTATTTAGTCCATCTGTTTTTGTTTTGTGCAGGTGTGTATTATGTACCAATTTCACAAAGCTAAAGTCAGACCCTTCTGTATTTGCTCTAAGTCTTGAAATTATGCAGTGTCATTTAAATCAAAACAACTGCTCATGCTACATATGTCTATCTTTGTTTGGATCGTGATTAAAATGCAGTGTTTGCCTCGCATTTCAAATAGCTCATTTTTTAAGGCAAGTTTGGCCAGTTATGGAGCAAATATACAACAATAATAAGCTTGAACAAAGAAAAGAAAAAGAAAATCAACAGATGGTGTCGAAAAACTCTGAATCGGCCATGAAAAATCTATAGGTAGATCTGGCCTTTCATCAAGGCTGAGGTCAGGATCTTTGGCTTGAAAAGGTTGGTGACCACTGCTTTAGAGAAAGGGGATGTGATGATGTCAGATGATGCTGTTCCCTGAGGTCACCACTAGAGGTCACTGTGTGCTGATGGGATGGTGTTGGACACAGAATGGCACAAACAGAAGAAACTGAGCAGAGAGAAATAAAGACACACATGTTATTACTGCACTACAGATTGATTCATTGCTAAATATGAAAGAAAACCATCATCTGATCTCGTCCTGCAGTGAACAGAGACTCATAATAGCACAGAAACACAATCAAACAGAGCTAAACGAGACTAAAAGAGTGTGATGTGAGAGAACACAAGAGATGACTTTAAAACATCAGGATTTATTCATTATTTAATGTGTCGCAATCATTTCTGTCCTTTCCTCTCTGTGAGTTTGGACCATTTCAGGAATTCAATTAAAAGTGCAATAAAGTTAATAAATGAAAACTGTGAAAGAGTTGACAGTGTTTTTACAGTATGCTTTTCATTTCTCTGATTCCTTCAGGTTTATGTCACATTTATATAAATGACTAAATGTCATTAATAATAATACTTTTATAATAAATTACACTGATAAAAACTGAAAAAGAGCAGAATAAATGCAAGAATAGACCAAAATCGGGAATAAACAAAAGCACAAAACTATATGAACGACAGAAAAATAAGAACTAACAAACAAGAACAAAATTATGAATAAAAAACAAAGAAATCGATGTGAGTGCTCGCGCAATAAAGCTAATTTATTCACATAATATTAATCTCAACAGGCGTTCACGCAACCACGCACGCGCAGTGGTGCTCTCGTGAACGCGCGTGTCTGTTTTTACAGTCTATGGTTTACTATCGTCGCAATCGCAAAAGTGAAAGTAAGTTCGAGTTCTCTGGCCGCCATTTTAATCTGTAAAACACGAATACGACACGGAAAAACAGCAACGTGTTTAATAGAAGCGTTTGTCAGAGTTTAATCAGGAATGTCCGTGTGTGTTTCTGATGTTAAAGCTGGAGGATTGGAGAAGCTGTATCTTGTGAAAGTTTGATCGAGGTGAGTGTTCATGTGTGTGACTTCCTCATATTAATATCAATCTCTGGAGGACATTTTGAGGGATTGTTTGATATGAAATCTTTAATGAAGGGTTTCTTTTGTGTTTGGTGATGTGTGTGTGTGTGATTCTTCAGAGGTTTAACAGCAGATGTGTAAGTTTCAAGTTTGGTTTATTTAGCACATTTAAACACCGCAAACATGGCTGACCAAAGTGCTGAACAATACACAAGTTAAAGAAACAAGGACATAGCCCAACATTTATGACATAAAATCACAGTGAATTAAAAGCTATAGAAAGAGAGTAGGTTTTAAGAGAAGATTTAAAAGTGTTTTCAGACTGAGCCGATCTGATATAATCCGGAAGGCTCTTCCATAGCCTAGGGCCGGAAATAGCAAAGGCTCTGTCTCCTCTGTGTTTTAATCGAAATCTGGGGACAGATAAAAGTCTCTTATCCCCAGACCTCAGATTTCCTGTGGGATTGTGTGGACAGAGTAGCTCAGACGAACGGTTCCAGGCAGTACCGTGCAAAAAGTAACTTATTGAGTTACTTAGTTACTTTTAAGAAAAGTAATGCGTTAGTTTTTGCGTTACTTTTTCTCACCTGGACTGGGCTTGTTTTTGTTTTTGTTTTTTTTTATAACAAAAAGGTTCTATTTTTGTGCAAATGTAAAGACCTCTTCATACCAATATTGAAATAAGCCTCAGGCTGAGGTAAAAATACAAATTCACACGCTCTGCTGCGCTGCCATTCTGGGTAATGGAAGAATAGGACGCAGGAGAAAAAAAGTTTTACCAATAAAAAAAAAAATCTAGTAAGTTTTGCTCATGGTTTAACTGAATCATTAAAGGTCAGCAGCATTAATTATTGGAGGTTTGCATATTTTGCATTTGACTGATTTTATTGTTTTTGAGGAATACTCAATCTTTATGCAAGTTGAATAAATGCTCAAATTTATTCTAGAACTACAATAACTATCATGTTCACTCACAACGCTCTCGATTTCATGGGGACAGGAAAGCTGTAAGTCAAATAAATGTGAATACTTTTTTGAAAAAGTAACTCAGATATTTTGTTGTTAATTTGAAAAGTAATGCGTTACTTTACTAGTTACTTGAAAAAGTAATCTTATTACGTAACTCAAGTTACTTGTAATGCGTTACCCCAACACTGGTCGCAAGGGCCTCGCGCAAAGTAGTGACCGCTGACTTGATGTGAAAAGCTAGTTAAAGTTTATGTCCTTCCAAATACTATAAAAGTTAAACGACATAGGCTAGCTAAAATGTGCACCGTGATGCTGTATTATTCTGCTTGTTAGAATGTTATTATGCAGTAGGCTTACTTACTAACTTACTATATTTTTATCTTTGCGCGAGACTGCGCATGTGACAGCGATTCACGCATATGTGTCACTTAAAATGCAAAAGTATAAATGAAACGCCTTTATTACAGAGTCGTTAAATCCATTTTGACCGCTTCCAGCACCCATACCGTAAGAGCACAATTAGACGCTCATACAAAAGAAAGTGCGGCTGGCTTGACGTGTATTTTCAAAGCACGACTGGCTTGACCGGTCATATATGTCACTCAGCGCACCGCACGCCAGGCTCAGAGAGCTTATTCAGGCATTTAAATTCTGATTTTAGCTGCCTCTGAAACTATAGATATTACACTACCTAAGACGTTCAAGTAAATAGGCTACTCTAGAAATCTGCACTCATTGAAAAACGGAAGGAATAAATTATGTCTCCCACTCCATGTCTCCAGACATATGCGCATCTAATGTATAGCCTAGGCCTATCTTGTACATGCTGCTCACTTTTCATAATCAACATATATCATTAGACATGAGCGACTGAGCTTGAGTTCACAGTCACGTGATCCTTTCCTCACACACTCCAGATGTGTGCAGATAAATGATGAAGTATGTTTAATGTAATCATTTAATTTAGTGTGTGATGTTTGTTCATTCAGAGTCAGTGGAGGAGCTCAAACTCATCAGATTCTCCTGCAGCTTCATCATGGCTGATCCACAAGGATCCACAGATGGAGATTTCTCTCCAGGACGCAGGTGCTTTCAACACACACTGATAAATATTGTGTTACATCACAGAAAACAATCGCACACACACACACACACACACACACACACACACACACACACACATAAAGAATGATCCCAGTAATCTAAAGGATTAAACTGAATCTGTTCTCTGTTCCAGTTCAGTCCAGCAGAAGAGCTCAAACCCAGAGTCCAGCTGTGTGTCTATGAAGAGTGACTGGTCTATGAATTACCCACCAATGTTTAAGAATGGAGACAAAAGGCCTGATCTCAGGTATATCATCTCTATAACAGTTCTGCTTATGGTATTTAAATATATATTTTTTTAAATTAGACGCTAAATATATCAATCAGTCAGTCAATCTAATACTAGAAATGATATCAAGAAAATGTAAGCTGAGAAATGTAAGCACCTTTAAAAAATGGAGTAAAAAACAATTTCCACCTTCATGGAGTATATTTTTTAAAGGGCTGGCTCAGATTTGTTAAACTACACGGTGTCTGTTAGGGACCCAGGACGTCCTGTTCACTGTCCTATATTTCAGCTCTTTTTTTATTGTCCCGACTTTTTATGAAAAAATCATGTTTTGTCCCATATTTCTTCTTTCCTAAAATGGCGAGTAGCAGTCTTCTGTCATGTGAGAATAGCCTAATCAAATGCAGCCAATCTCATCATAGTATATTTTGGAGAACAAATTTACCATCCAAACTAGTGTTGTCACGATACCAAAATTATGACTTTGATACGATACCAGACTAAAATACCTCGATACCGATACTAAATCGATACCAGGGTCAAAATACCAGTAAAAGTAATTGAATAATATGACAACAGAACTTATTAATCATTGTCTTATTTAATTTTTTGACTAAAAACTCACTTGGTCAGCATGTTCCTGCCCTGGTTTTTGACCATTTCTTCTAATTGCAATTTTTTTATTTTATATTTGTTTTTAAAAATAAGCTAAAAATGCAAATTACAAACAATATGACAAAAACAGTGCTTTATTTTTCAGCTATAGGTCTATTTAACAGTATAGCAAGTCAAGAAAGAAAGAAAAAAAAACTGCTTAGTCTTCACTCAATAAATTAATGAATATATTAAAATTATTTAGCCAGTCATGGGGTGGTTTTCTTTTTTTCATTGTTGTTTGATTAACATTAATCACCCAGAATATTAGATCCGACTTAGATCCAATCACCTCAACTGTACACGTTCACTAAAGACACCCCCGACTGTGTTTACCTGAATACTCACAGGATGTGCATTTTTACATATTTTTGACCATTGAAATCCATAATCCGAAAGAACTGAATCGCGATCGCATGTTGTCTGAAAGGCGTGTACTCACATCCCGCTGCACTATATTTTCTCATGCGCGCATGTTTCTGTTGCTTTCTTTGTCATGCGCTGCGCGTGTATATTTAACTCTTCTGCTTCCAGTGTTTAGTGAACGGTGGAGAGCTCTGCACACACGTCCTGACTCCTGCTGTCACACATCAACACAAATAAATACAGCTCTTATTAACGCGCAGTCCTTCTTAAAGTACCGGTACTAATACCATTCCATATCGCATACGCGTTTGTAATAGCAGGGTATCGCATAATACTTTTCTAGTACCGGTATATCGTGCAACACTAATCCAAACACAATTCGTTATCGATTAACTTGCCTAGTGAAGAGAGCGCGGAGGAGATCAAGTCAGACGCAAGATGTCAAAGAAGTGTGTGTACATTTAACGAGGAGATTGGGGCGCTGTTCATCCCGTCCCGTATTCCACCACAAGAAATCTGGTCACGCTATGTCTGTCAGATCAGGGATGTTTCACAGCAAGATCTCCGTTACTAGAGTACAGTCATGTGGTTTATCTGTAAAGCTCAGCTAAACATTGCTCTCTTAAAGGGGAACTTCAGCACTAGACAGATAATTAAGTCTGTGAGCCTTCGTCCTCCATTATGCCATTGAAAAGAGTCATGTGATCTTTCCTAAGACAGAAGTTTCCTGTAAAATGCACAACATGTACAAGTATGCTTTTATTTTACTTAGTTTTAAAACCAGTTCAGTCCAGCAGAAGAGATCAAGACCAGAGTCCAGCTGTGTGTCTATGAAGAGTGACCAGTCTATGGATGAGCCACCAATGTTATTAATATACAGCAGTGTAATGAGTTCAGATCCTGTGTGTTTCAGTCTATTAATGATGTTCATTGTGCTCTTGTGTAAAGCTCTATGTATTGTATTGTTAATACATTCACACACTGTAAAAGCTGTTGGTCTGTTACTCAGTTAATGACACAATTACATCAATATCAGTGTGTCTGATTCTTTACCCTCTTCATTCTGATTTAAGGGCAAATCTTCAATCCAGACCAGTTCAAAACAAAACTGTGTTCACCTGAGATTCAACCACAAGACTTTAATGAAAGCGTGTGTCCTGGTTTCCAGGTAAAATGTAGGACTTTTGTTGTGGTTTAATTTTAGAGCTGCGATGACATCACACATCACTCAAACACATGATTAATGATTGACACATTTCAGAAACCGTATGATGTTCTGTGTCCCATAATACAGCAAACAAATCATCCATTCTGTGATCTATGGCTATTTACTTCTCTAACTTGTGTAATAATGTGGTATTTTAATCTCACAGCCATGACTCTAAACCTGCTGAAGTCCTCGACACACTGAGATCAAATCTGAGGAAGAAGTTTGAGTGTTTGTGTGAGGGAATATCAAAGCAGAAACCCAACACTCCTGAATGAGATCTACACAGAGCTCTACATCACAGAGAGTGAAAGTGGAGAGATCAATAATGAGCATGAGGTGAGACAGATTGAGACACAGTCCAGGAGAGCAGAAACAGAGGACACAGCGATCAAATGCAGTGACATCTTTAGACCTTTACCTGGACAAGACAAACCCATCAGAACTGTGCTGACAAAGGAGTCGCTGGCATTGGAAAAACAGTCTCTGTGCAGAAGTTCATCCTGGACTGGGCTGAAGGGAAACAGAATCAGGACGTCCAGCTCATATTTCCACTTCCTTTCAGAGAGCTCAACTTGATGAAGGACAAAACACTCAGTCTTTCAGATCTTCTTCATGTCTTTTCCCTGAAACCAAAGAAATGGAAATATCCAGTGATCAGTATAAAGTGTTGTTCATCTTTGATGGTCTGGATGAGTGTCGTCTGTCTCTGGATTTTCAGAGCGATGTGAGGTTGTGTGATGTGACTGAATCAGCCTCAGTGGACGAGCTGCTGACGAACCTCATTGCGGGGAATCTGCTTCCCTCGGCTCTCATCTGGATCACCTCCAGACCCGCAGCAGCTGATCTCGTCCCCTCTGAGTGTGTCCATCGAGTGACAGAGGTACGAGGCTTCAGTGACCCACAGAAGGAGGAATACTTCAGGAAGAGAATCAGTGATCCGAGTCTGGCCGACAGGATCATCTCACACCTGAAGTCATCAAGGAGCCTCTTTATTATGTGTCACATCCCAGTTTTCTGCTGGATCTCAGCCACTGTTCTGGAGAAGATGTTGAGTGAAGCAGAGAGTGGAGAGATTCCCAAGACTCTCACTCAAATGTACACACACTTCCTGATCCTTCAGACCAGCATCAAACATGAGAAGGACTATGAGAAGAGAGTGAAAGATGAAGACATGATTGTCAAACTGGGGAAACTGGCTTATCGGCAGCTTGTGAAAGGAAACCTGATCTTCTATGAGGAAGACCTGAGCGAGTGTGGCATTGATGTGACAGAAGCATCAGTGTACTCAGGATTGTGCACTCAGATCTTCAGAGAGGAGTTGGGCTTGTATCAGGGGAAAGTCTTCTGCTTTGTTCATCTGAGCATTCACGAACATCTAGCGGCTCTATATGTGCATCTCTCCTTTATAAACAAGAACATCAATGTGTTTGACCAGATCACCAAACCAACTAATGGAGACACCGCTTCACTGTCTGATCTCCATCAGAGAGCTGTGGATGAGGCTTTAGACAGTAAAAATGGGCATCTGGACCTTTTCCTTCGTTTCCTTCTGGGTCTGTCAGTGAAGTCTAATCAGAGTCTCTTACAAGAACTAAAGACACAGACAGGAAACAGCTCTCACAACAATGGGAAAACAGTCGACTATATTAAAGAGAAGATCAGTGAGAATCCCTCTCAAGATAAATTCATCAATCTGTTTCACTGTCTGAATGAACTGGGTGATCTTTCACTGGTGAACAGCTCAACCTCATATTAGCCGTGGAGGATTACGTGCTGTGAAACTCTCCTCATCTCAGTGGTCAGCTTTAGTTTTTGTGTTGTTGTCCTCAGAGGAGACGATGCAGACGCGTTTCACCTGAGCACCTTAATTGGAGAAGAAAATTATCAGTAAGTAACATTGAGTTCAGTCATTACAGTCTAAAACATTAAGAACAAAGAGAAACACAGAGATCAGAGGTGTTAAAATCACGGGCACAGATTGATTTATGGGATATTGTTCATAATTTGCGGGTGTTTCTCAAACGGAGGCTGTGTCCTAGTAAGGCTGCATATCTCGACTGCACGTCATCAAGCGCCTCTGAAGGCGTCTCAGTTGAAGGATCCTTCGTTTCGCATCTTTAATTCAGCTCAATCCCCACAATCCTTTGCACACATTCACATTCATGAAGAAGACCTGCTGGAGAACGGCACTGAGCTTATCTGAGTCCATCATGAAATGTAAGACTCAAATAATGTTTTCAGAGATGAAGGCACACGTGTTATCTTTTGTTTTGGTGTAAATGAATCAGTCGACACTAAACTGCCAATAATGTGAGCCACTGGAGACACAGGCGGCTGTCATTCACTGCATTGCATTCATAGAACAGCCAGTTAATATAAAGATCTTTAATACAAAGTGTTTCCCAGAATGAAGTTTGAACAGTATTTTGGTGGCGTGACCGTGGGGCGGAACACGTGTGCCGTGAGCCATGAGCCCTTACTAGAGCGTCTCATAGTGTTTAATGCTGAGGAGGACTGGAGTCTACAAGCCTCAGAAGGACTGGACTAGGAAAGACACAACCTCACTAGGATGCAGCCGTCCGTTTGAGACGCTCCCAATATCAACATGAGGGAGACTCCTGGAACTTCCCGGAGAGCTGGGATGTCTGATTATGGGAGTGAATCCGCTGAACTATTGATCGGTCGCTCCTGAAACTGTGATGGTTGACACAGTGATCACCATAGCAACGGACAGTAACCTCTGATGTCATCATAGATCTGAGCACTGAGTGTTGTAGTGTAAATGCAGACTAATAGACCGGACACAGAAACACTGACCAGAGAAAGAGACCACAGATCTGTGTCCGTTATAAACCAGCTTCATTAAAACTACATTTGAGGGGATTTAATGTATTATTTACTTATGATATTAATTATTATTATTATTATTATTATCAGTAATAATTAACTCAGGGCTCGACATTAAGCCTGTTCACGTGTTTGTCATTCACATTGTCCGAGTAAAAATAGTTTGTCCAGATTTTTGTCAGTGTTGTAAATATAATTTATTCTGAAGCAATATTCTCTCCAGTGTTCAAGCAGCTTTGACATGTTTAAATCTGCATATCTGTGATATTTTACCTTTTACAAAGGGCATTTTTTCCATAATCTTAATAATCAAAATATATATGTTATGCTTAAGCTTTTTTTAAAAAATGCTTAAATTTGATCAGTAAATTAAATTAGAATAAGACACTATAGGGTTACCAATCAAATTAAATCATTTACACAAAAATGACAACTACATTAAATAAATGTTATGAGATTGTTTTAAATATTTAGAATATAGAAATAAGAAATGTTTAACCATGAAACTAAAGCACCAGTAGGTGGCGCAGGTGACTCTTAATGACCGAGTCATTGAGTCGCTCATTCAAGCGATTCATTCAAGAATGAGGCTGTCGTTTATGAACAGGTCATTAAATCTTTGATTCAGCCGATTCATTCAAAGCGCTGAATCGCTTCAGTAACACACTGTTGCTGTGAGAAGCGTTACGGTTCTGCTGTGATCTTTGTTTGGATCTATTTTCGCTGCTGAAATAGAACAGAAACAGTCAATATTGCATCTGAAATGTAAGTGACTTAATGTTAATTAACTGTTTATTGAGCTGTCATATGAAATCAGTGTCATTTCCAATCGTGGTTGTATTCAGGAAAACAGCACTCTTGATTGTGTGGTGTTGCTTAACTGTAGCTATCATATGTTATAAATATAAAAACTCCACAGTTTGTGATTTTAACCGTGTATGTTAACGGAGTTTCTCTGTGTGAGCGCGCTCGTTTGTTGTGATTTTTCCTCGAGAGGCTGCACGTCAACAGCTCAACCTTGTTAACACCAGTTTATTATACATTACATTATATCATTATTATCCACTATCCATCGACACTTACACTAAATCAATGCACAATCATTCTTGCGGTTTGGTCATTCCCTAGATATCTTTTGTTATTGCCGTTTTAATCAGGATACTTGTCCGGTCGGACACTTGCCCCTTCAAAAATCCACTTGTCCCGGACAAACGGACAAGCGTTAATGTCCAGCCCTGATTAACTTATTCTTTATGTTCAAACAGTGACACAGTAAACACAGCAGATGAAGTTCTTCAGAAGATGCTGCCTGTGGTTACAGCAACTAGATCAGCTGAGTAAACAATCATCACTGTGTGTATGTGTGTGTGTGTGTGTGTGTGTGTGTGTGTGTGTGTGTGCTGCCTGTGGTTACAGCAACTAGATCAGCTGAGTAAGTATCACTGAGAACAATCATCACTGTGTGTGTGTGTGTGAGTGTGTGCTGCCTGTGGTTACAGCAACTAGATCAGCTGAGTAAGTAACACTGAGAACAATCATCTGTGTGTGTGCGTGTGTGTGTGCGCGTGTGTGCGTGTGTGCGTGTGTGTGAGTGTGTGCTGCCTGTAGTTACAGCAACTAGATCAGCTGTGTAAGTAACACTGAGAACAATCATCTCTGTGTCTGTGTGTGTGTGTGTGTGTGTGTGTGTGTGTGTGTGTGTGTGTGTGTGTGTGTGTGTGTGTGTGTGTGTGTGTGTGTGTGTGTGTGTGTGTGTGTGTGATCAGCTGTGTAAGTAACACTGAGAACAATCATCTGTGTGTGAGTGTGTGTGTGTGTGTGTGTGTGTGTGTGTGAGTGTGTCTGTGTGTATGTGTGTGTGTGTGTGTGTGTGTGTGTGTGTGTGTACTTGTCTACCTATCTAACAGGGGACCTTGGTGTCGTTACACACTCACTAACAGGGGACCTCTGAGCCAGAGAGGACATTTTCCAGGTCCCCTGTTGGTCATGCTTTAAATCATGTTAAAATCAAGTAAAAAACTAAAAAACGCTCTGGTCATATTTTTAAATGGTTGACCAAGTAGGGACCTACAGATGTATGTGTTTACATCATGTTAAACTCAAGAAAAACATTTTAGTGAATTTTTAAAAAATGTTGACCAAGTGGGGACCTATGTGTGTGTGTGTGTTTAAGGCCATTCTCAGCAGCGCCCCTGTAGGCTGGAGCAGGAACTGTAATGGCCCTTAAACACCGTCGTTCACACACTCTATTGTTTGAATGGCCTGCTGGCCCAGAGAGACTCTGCTGTTTAACAGGCTGCTTACTAAAGGAACAAGTATTATACATATATCTGTTTACTAGATACCTGACTAGTTCAAACTTTGCATTACATTAAAATTAAATGCTACACAGGATCCAAGAAAAATAATAAAAAATCTAAACAACCAGGATGTACAAAGAAATATATCTGCAATCAAAATGTGTGTCCTCAGTTTCTACAAATAAAATACATATATTTTTTATTATTATGCCTATATTTATCAAAATAAACAGAAAATGGTACAAACTTTGCATCTAAAGTTCTTTTAAACAAGTGTAAACATAGACATTATTAAAAACATTGGTAACACTTTACAATAAGGTTGTATTAGTTAACATTAGTTAACGCATTAGTTAACATGAACTAACCATGAACAACACCTCTATTCAGCATTAGTTAATCTTTGTTAATGTTAGTTAATATAAATACAGCTGTTCATGTTAGTTCACAGTGCATTAACTAATGTTAACAAGATTTATTAATGCATTAGTAAATGTTGAAATTAACATTAACAAAGATAAATAAATGCTTTATAAGTGCAGTTCATTATTAGTTCATGTTAACTAATGCATTAACTAATACAACCTTAATGTAAAGTGTTACCAAAACATTTTATTTTAGCTCAAGTATTTCTATAAATAATGTGTGACTTTTGCCTCATGTAAAATGTGCCGTAAAAGGCCCACCTTGCCACCTTATACATTTATGAGTTTTTAAACAAACAACTTTTTTATTAATGATTTACCAAATGGCTCTGGTCTCCTGTTAGATAGTAAATCACAACGCCTGTGTGTTTGCTTTGACATTTCTTACCATCTCAAACACACTGTAAAGATTTAGAGTTTTATAGCAATAACTGAGTTTTAAGGGTTAAATCAAGCAGAAATCTCTCTCTAATGTATTAATTACAGGTCATCATTGAATATTAATTATGATAAACACACACTGACTCTGGTCCCCTGTTAGATAGTAAACACAACGCCTGTGTGTTTGCTTTGACATTTCTTACCATCTCAAACACACTGTAAAGATTTAGAGTTTTTATAGCAATAACTGAGTTTTAAGGGTTAAATCAAGCAGAAATCTCTCTCTAATGTATTAATTACAGGTCATCATTGAATATTAATTATGATAAACACACACTGACTCTGGTCCCTGTTAGATAGTAAACCACAACGCCTGTGTGTTTGCTTTGACATTTCTTACCATCTCAAACACACTGTAAAGATTTAGAGTTTTTATAGCAATAACTGAGTTTTAAGGGTTAAATCAAGCAGAAATCTCTCTCTAATGTATTAATTACAGGTCATCATTGAATATTAATTATGATAAACACACACTGACTCTGGTCCCTGTTAGATAGTAAACCACAACGCCTGTGTGTTTGCTTTGACATTTCTTACTATCACAAACACACTGTAAAGATTTAGAGTTTTTATAGCAATAACTGAGTTTTAAGGGTTAAATCAAGCAGAAATCTCTCTCTAATGTATTAATTACAGGTCATCATTGAATATTAATTATTTGTAAACACACACTGACTCTGGTCCCCTGTTAGATAGTAAACCACAACGCCTGTGTGTTTGCTTTGACATTTCTTACCATCTCAAACACACTGTAAAGATTTAGAGTTTTTATAGCAATAACTGAGTTTTAAGGGTTAAATCAAGCAGAAATCTCTCTCTAATTTATTAATTACAGGTCATCATTGAATATTAATTATGATAAACACACACTGACTCTGGTCCCCTGTTAGATAGTAAACCACAACGCCTGTGTGTTTGCTTTGACATTTCTTACCATCTCAAACACACTGTAAAGATTTAGAGTTTTTATAGCAATAACTGAGTTTTAAGGGTTAAATCAAGCAGAAATCTCTCTCTAATGTATTAATTACAGGTCATCATTGAATATTAATTATGTTAAACACACACTGACTCTGGTCCCCTGTTAGATAGTAAAACAACGCCTGTGTGTTTGTGACATTTCTTACTATCACAAACACACTGTAAAGATTTAGAGTTTATAGCAATAACTGAGTTTTAAGGGTTAAATCAAGCAGAAATCTCTCTCTAATGTATTAATTACAGGTCATCATTGAATATTAATTATGTTAAACACACACTGACTCTGGTCCCCTGTTAGATAGTAAAACACAACGCCTGTGTGTTTGCTGTGACATTTCTTACTATCACAAACACACTGTAAAGATTTAGAGTTTGTATAGCAATAACTGAGTTTTAAGGGTTAAATCAAGCAGAAATCTCTCTCTAATGTATTAATTACAGGTCATCATTGAATATTAATTATTAAACACACACTGACTCTGGTCCCCTGTTAGATAGTAAACCACGCCTGTGTGTTTGCTTTGACATTTCTTACCATCTCAAACACACTGTAAAGATTTAGAGTTTTTATAGCAATAACTGAGTTTTAAGGGTTAAATCAAGCAGAAATCTCTCTCTAATGTATTAATTACAGGTCATCATTGAATATTAATTATGATAAACACACACTGACTCTGGTCCCCTGTTAGATAGTAAACCACAACGCCTGTGTGTTTGCTGTGACATTTCTTGCTATCACAAACACACTGTAAAGATTTAGAGTTTTTATAGCAATAACTGAGTTTTAAGGGTTAAATCAAGCAGAAATCTCTCTCTAATATATTAATTACAGGTCATCATTGAATATTAATTATGATATACACACACTGACTCTGGTCCCCTGTTAGATAGTAAATCCGCCTGTGTGTTTGCTTTGACATTTCTTTCATCTCAAACACACTGTAAAGATTTAGAGTTTTTATAGCAATAACTGAGTTTTAAGGGTTAAATCAAGCAGAAATCTCTCTCTAATGTATTAATTACAGGTCATCATTGAATATTAATTATGATAAACACACACTGACTCTGGTCCCCTGTTAGATAGTAAAACACAACGCCTGTGTGTTTGCTTTGACATTTCTTACTATCACAAACACACTGTAAAGATTTAGAGTTTGTATAGCAATAACTGAGTTTTAAGGGTTAAATCAAGCATAAATATCTCTCTAATGTATTAATTACAGGTCATCATTGAATATTAATTATGATAAACACACACTGACTCTGTTAGATAGTAAACCACGCCTGTGTGTTTGCTGTGACATTTCTTACCATCACAAACACACTGTAAAGATTTAGAGTTTTTATAG
This sequence comes from Gobiocypris rarus, assembly GCA_023029165.1. NCBI lineage: Eukaryota > Metazoa > Chordata > Actinopteri > Cypriniformes > Gobionidae > Gobiocypris > Gobiocypris rarus. The sequence continues at coordinate 50,880,951 of CM040911.1, forward strand.
CAATAACTGAGTTTTAAGGGTTAAATCAAGCAGAAATCTCTCTCTAATATATTAATTACAGGTCATCATTGAATATTAATTATGATAAACACACACTGACTCTGGTCCCCTGTTAGATAGTAAATCACAACGCCTGTGTGTTTGCTTTGACATTTCTTTCATCTCAAACACACTGTAAAGATTTAGAGTTTTTATAGCAATAACTGAGTTTTAAGGGTTAAATCAAGCAGAAATCTCTCTCTAATGTATTAATTACAGGTCATCATTGAATATTAATTATGATAAACACACACTGACTCTGGTCCCCTGTTAGATAGTAAATCACAACGCCTGTGTGTTTGCTTTGACATTTCTTTCATCTCAAACACACTGTAAAGATTTAGAGTTTTTATAGCAATAACTGAGTTTTAAGGGTTAAATCAAGCAGAAATCTCTCTCTAATGTATTAATTACAGGTCATCATTGAATATTAATTATGATAAACACACACTGACTCTGGTCCCCTGTTAGATAGTAAAACCACGCCTGTGTGTTTGCTTTGACATTTCTTACTATCACAAACACACTGTAAAGATTTAGAGTTTGTATAGCAATAACTAAGTTTTAAGGGTTAAATCAAGCATAAATATCTCTCTAATGTATTAATTACAGGTCATCATTGAATATTAATTATGATAAACACACACTGACTCTGGTCCCCTGTTAGATAGTAAACACAACGCCTGTGTGTTTGCTGTGACATTTCTTACCATCACAAACACACTGTAAAGATTTAGAGTTTTTATAGCAATAACTGAGTTTTAAGGGTTAAATCAAGCAGAAATCTCTCTAATATATTAATTACAGGTCATCATTGAATATTAATTATGATAAACACACACTGACTCTGGTCCCCTGTTAGATAGTAAATCACAACTCCTGTGTGTTTGCTTTGACATTTCTTATCATCTCAAACACACTGTAAAGATTTAGAGTTTTTATAGCAATAACTGAGTTTTAAGGGTTAAATCAAGCAGAAATCTCTCTCTAATGTATTAATTACAGGTCATCATTGAATATTAATTATGATAAACACACACTGACTCTGGTCCCCTGTTAGATAGTAAAACACAACGCCTGTGTGTTTGCTTTGACATTTCTTACTATCACAAACACACTGTAAAGATTTAGAGTTTGTATAGCAATAACTGAGTTTTAAGGGTTAAATCAAGCAGAAATATCTCTCTAATGTATTAATTACAGGTCATCATTGAATATTATGATAAACACACACTGACTCTGGTCCCCTGTTAGATAGTAAAACACAACGCCTGTGTGTTTGCTGTGACATTTCTTACCATCACAAACACACTGTAAAGATTTAGAGTTTTTATAGCAATAACTGAGTTTTAAGGGTTAAATCAAGCAGAAATCTCTCTCTAATATATTAATTACAGGTCATCATTGAATATTAATTATGATAAACACACACTGACTCTGGTCCCCTGTTAGATAGTAAAACACAACGCCTGTGTGTTTGCTGTGACATTTCTTACTATCACAAACACACTGTAAAGATTTAGAGTTTGTATAGCAATAACTGAGTTTTAAGGGTTAAATCAAGCAGAAATCTCTCTCTAATGTATTAATTACAGGTCATCATTGAATATTAATTATGATAAACACACACTGACTCTGGTCCCCTGTTAGATAGTAAATCACGACGCCTGTGTGTTTGCTTTGACATTTCTTACTATCACAAACACACTGTAAAGATTTAGAGTTTTTAGACCCTGATTAGATCTGTATTTAGTGAACTAGATGTGTATAGGTAGATGTGTATAAGTGTATGCAGCACTCCAAAAAAGCAATACCTGGTCTAGCAATTTAATATCATTACTCTTGCAGCACACTTGTAAATGCATCATCACTTTGGTTTATTTAACTAATGCATTAACTAACCTGAACTAACCATTGTTCATAATACATTAATTTGCAGTGTATTAATCTTGTTCATTTGAGCTCATCAAAATACAACTGTTTAGTGTTAGTTTTAACACCATACCACCAAACCTGTGCCTAAACTTACCCGTATCCCATCTCAATATCAGCAAAAAGCGTTTTGCAATACAATATGTACACAATAAATACATTGTGCAATTTTTTGATGTAAGTACACAGTATAAGGCCACCTCTTATAAAGCAGGACTCAACACTGTAATGCAACAATACAGGGAAAATGGCTAAATAAAATTCATTTTGCAGCAACATCCATTAGACAACGGGATGGAACGGGTTACAGGAGCTCATTGTATTTAAAATTTTAATTTTATTATCCTTCTCTTAAAACATTCATAAAACCTCCTTGTTTCACAGAATCCTGATTTAGTTTAAGCCAAGATTATGCCTTAGTTCAGTTAGGAATTGCCTGCAAAACAATTGCAATGACATTTTAAGATATACTTAAAGATAAAACAGCTCAAACATGCATTTTAGTCTGAGAATAGACTCAAGCCACTCAAGCCTGGCTTGAGAATAGACTCAAGCCGTGTTAAACTACCCCGACTACACTGCAGGCAATTTGCATTTCAATGAAGAGTGGCTTCCCAGGACAGCATGTCACATTGCCACAGACACATTTAGGCCAGACTATAAGAGTTTCACCTTTGACCAAAATATACATAAACTTATAAGCCATCCTATCTACTTAAACTTAATTTACTTAACTTACTTGCGCTTGTATTTTTAAAAAAAAATTCAGATGTGGTATAAAGGTTAAGTTAAACTATCCTAAATAAGCTTCCCATGTTAATGAATAAATAATCTTTCATAATTTAATATGTTTTTGTGCTCCAAGTAACAATGCAGCATTTAACTTTAAAATTCTTATAAAAATGTAAATGGTTTATCCGTAAGTAATTTATCATTATTGAGGAAAATTGAGTCCTGCAAATTAATTACTCATTGTTTCTTATTATTAATTAATTGTTTCTTATGTATTCTTATTAGTGAATACATTTTTATCTCAATACCTTCTTAAAATGCTGTACCATCCGTAGTTTGATATTATTTTTAACCTTTTCTTTATTAATATTAACATGTGTTGTCTGGCATTGTTATAGATTTGGGTTCTGTGCTCTTTTAAAATACATATAGTCAAAAATAAGTATAATGTTATGTTATACTAAGTAAGGTAAAGATGTCCTTATTCAATTTAAATGTTTAAAACTTGAACTCAATTTAAAACCAATCCACTACCCTTGTTTTGAACTGTCTGTTTGCTTTCAATCACAGGAAATCTGCATAACTGTACCAATAGTAATGGTGGTTAATTGTGGCTTATCCAAAGACATAATACAGGTTAACTGTATATTGTGATCAATGTGATGTGGATTAGCAACACTGGGTCGCACTTTATATTAAGTGTCTTTAACTAGTATGTACTTGCATTGCAACTAATCATTTGATATAATACACTTATTGTGCACAAACAAGTTTTTACATTGTACTTATATTTTGGTGAAAGTAGCCACCTCATATAAAACAGGACCCAACACTGTACTCTCTTAAAAATAAAGGTGCCACGAAGAACCATTTCTGGATCACTGAAGAACCGTTTTGTGAAAGTTTTTTTTTTTTCTTTTTCTAACCATTTTATAGTCTAAGGAACCTTTCTGCACTACAAATAACATTTTGTGCAATGGAAAGGTTCTTGGATAAAGGATCTTCATGGAACCATACATACTGCCAAAGAACCATTATTTTTAAGACTAAATAGCTTAAGCTACTCAAGCCTGGCTTGAGAATAGACTCAAGCCGTGTTAAACTACCCCCGACTACACTCGCAGGCAATTTGCATTTCAATGAAGAGTGGCTTCCAAGGACAGCATGTCACAGCCACAGACACATTTAGGCCAGACTATAAGAGTTTCACCTTAGACCAAAATATACATAAACTTATAAGCCATCCTATCTACTTAAACTTAATTTACTTAACTTACGTGGTAAACTTGTTGAGTAATTTAACATGAGGTACTCTGTGGAATGAGGTACAAGTGGTATGAGCTTGTATTTTAACTTTTTTTTCAGATGCTGTATAAAGGTTAAGTTAAACTATCCTAAATCAGCTTCCCATGTTAATGAATAAATAATCTTTCATAATTTAATATGTTTTTTTTGCTCCAAGTAACAATGCAGCATTTAACTTTAAAATACTTATAAAAATGTAAGTGGTGTATCTGTAAGTAATGTATCATTAATGTGGAAAAATGAGTCATGCAAATTAATTTCTCATTGTTTCTTATTATTAAATAGTGAATACATTTTATCTCAATACCTTCTTAAAATGCTGTACCATCCGTAGTTTGATATTATTTTTAACCTTTTCTTTATTAATATTATCATGTGTTGTCTGGCATTGTTATAGATTTGGGTTCTGTGCTCTATTTAAAATACATATAGTCAAAAGTGAGTAATTATAATGTTATGTAATACTAAGTAAGGTCAAGATATTTCCTTATCCAATTTAAATGTTTACAACTGGAACTCAATTTAAAACCAATCCACTACCCTTGTTATGAACTGTCTGTTTGCTTTCAATCACAGGAAATCTGCAGAACTGTACCAATAGTAATGGTGTTTAATTGTGGCTTATCCAAAGACATAATACAAGTTAACTGTATATTGTGATCAATGTGAAGTCGATTAGCAACACTGGTTCACTTTATATTAAGTGTCTTTAACTAGTATGTACTTGCATTGAAATTAATAATTTGATATAATGCACTTATTGTGCACAAACATGTTTTTACATTGTACTTATATTTAAAAATACCTGTACTTACCCATACCACCAAACCTGTGCCTAAACTTGCCGTATCCCATCTCAATATCAGCAAAAGCGTTTTGCAATACAATATGAAAACAATAAGTACATTGTACTTATTTTTGGTGAAAGTACAAAGTAGTTAAGGCCAACTCATATAAAGCAGGACTCAACACTGTACTCTCTTAAAAATAAAGCGATGCCATAAAAGAACCATTTCTGGATCACTGAAGACTTTTTTTGTGAAAGTTTTTTTAAAGAAACATTTTTGTTTTTTCTAACAATTTTATAGTCTTAGGAAACTTTCTGAACTACAACTAACATTTTGTGCAATGGAAAGGTTCTTGGATATTAAAGGTTTTCATGGAACCATAAATACTGCCAAAGAACCATTATTTTTAAGACTAAATAGCTTAAGCTACTCAAGCCTGGCTTGAGAATAGACTCAAGCCGTGTTAAACTACCCCCCACTACACTCGCAGGCAATTTGCATTTCAATGAAGAGTGGCTTCCAAGGACAGCATGTCACAGCCACAGACACATTTAGGCCAGACTATAAGAGTTTCACCTTAGACCAAAATATACATAAACTTATAAGCAAAACGAAGCAATCACACAGGCGTCATAATTTACTATCTAACAGGGGACCAGAGTCAGTGTGTGTTTAACATGATCACTATTCAATGATGACCTGTAATTAATATATTAGAGAGAGATTTCTGCTTGATTTAACCCTTAAAACTCAGTTATTGCTATAAAAACTCTAAATCTTTACAGTGTGTTTGAGATGGTAAGAAATGTCAAAGCAAACACACAGGCGTTGTGGTTTACTATCTAACAGGGGACCAGAGTCAGTGTGTGTTTATCATAATTAATATTCAATGATGACCTGTAATTAATACATTAGAGAGAGATTTCTGCTTGATTTAAACCTTAAAACTCAGTTATTGCTATAAAAACTCTAAATCTTTACAGTGTGTTTGAGATGGTAAGAAATGTCAAAGCAAACACACAGGCGTTGTGGTTTACTATCTAACAGGCGACCAGAGTCAGTGTGTGTTTATCATAATTAATATTCAATGATGACCTGTAATTAATATATTAGAGAGAGATTTCTGCTTGATTTAACCCTTAAAACTCAGTTATTGCTATAAAAACTCTAAATCTTTACAGTGTGTTTGAGATGGTAAGAAATGTCAAAGCAAACACACACACAGGCGTTGTGGTTTACTATCTAACAGGCGACCAGAGTCAGTGTGTGTTTATCATAATTAATATTCAATGATGACCTGTAATTAATACATTAGAGAGCTATTTCTGCTTGATTTAACCCTTAAAACTCAGTTATTGCTATAAAAACTCTAAATCTTTACAGTGTGTTTGTGATAGTAAGAAATGTCAAAGCAAACACACAGGCGTCGTGATTTACTATCTAACAGGGGACCAGAGTCAGTGTGTGTGTTTAACATAATTAATATTCAATGATGACCTGTAATTAATATATTAGAGAGAGATTTCTGCTTGATTTAACCCTTAAAACTCAGTTATTGCTATAAAAACTCTAAATCTTTACAGTGTGTTTGTGATAGTAAGAAATGTCACAGCAAACACACAGGCGTTGTGGTTTACTATCTAACAGGGGACCAGAGTCAGTGTGTGTTTAACATAATTAATATTCAATGATGACCTGTAATTAATACATTAGAGAGAGATTTCTGCTTGATTTAACCCTTAAAACTCAGTTATTGCTATAAAAACTCTAAATCTTTACAGTGTGTTTGTGATAGTAAGAAATGTCAAAGCAAACACACAGGCGTTGTGTTTTACTATCTAACAGGGGACCAGAGTCAGTGTGTGTTTATCATAATTAATATTCAATGATGACCTGTAATTAATACATTAGAGAGATTTCTGCTTGATTTAACCCTTAAAACTCAGTTATTGCTTTAAAAACTCTAAATCTTTACAGTGTGTTTGAGATGGTAAGAAATGTCACAGCAAACACACAGGCGTTGTGTTTTACTATCTAACAGGGACCAGAGTCAGTGTGTGTTTATCATAATTAATATTCAATGATGACCTGTAATTAATACATTAGAGAGAGATTTCTGCTTGATTTAACCCTTAAAACTCAGTTATTGCTATAAAAACTCTAAATCTTTACAGTGTGTTTGTGATAGTAAGAAATGTCAAAGCAAACACACAGGCGTTGTGGTTTACTATCTAACAGGGGACCAGAGTCAGTATGTGTTTATCATAATTAATATTCAATGATGACCTGTAATTAATATATTAGAGAGAGATTTCTGCTTGATTTAACCCTTAAAACTCAGTTATTGCTATAAAAACTCTAAATCTTTACAGTGTGTTTGAGATGGTAAGAAATGTCAAAGCAAACACACAGGCGTTGTGGTTTACTATCTAACAGGGGACCAGAGTCAGTGTGTGTTTATCATAATTAATATTCAATGATGACCTGTAATTAATACATTAGAGAGCTATTTCTGCTTGATTTAACCCTTAAAACTTAGTTATTGCTTTAAAAACTCTAAATCTTTACAGTGTGTTTGAGATGGTAAGAAATGTCAAAGCAAACACACAGGCGTTGTGGTTTACTATCTAACAGGGGACCAGAGTCAGTGTGTGTTTATCATAATTAATATTCAATGATGACCTGTAATTAATACATTAGAGAGCTATTTCTGCTTTATTTAACCCTTAAAACTCAGTTATTGCTTTAAAAACTCTAAATCTTTACAGTGTGTTTGTGATAGTTAGAAATGTCAAAGCAAACACACAGGCGTTGTGATTTACTATCTAACAGGGGACCAGAGTCAGTGTGTGTTTATCATAATTAAGAGCACCTATCATGGGATTTTGAAATGTACCTTTCATGTAGTGTGTAACACTTGTGAACAAAAACATCCTGCAAAGTTTGAAATCTGACAGTGCACCGTATATAAAGTTATTGTCTTTCAAAAGTAAGAGTTGACTCTGAGTCATTTTTATGAATCGTTAGAAGACCGAACTTATTGGCCAGACCCAATTATTGAGCACGCCAGTGAAAACCAGAAAACATCATGGCGACGAGACGCTGTGTTCTCAAGTGCGACTCAAAAGCAAACTCTTCTCATCTGAGCATTTGAAGACTAAGTGGCTACAGTTCATATATACAACTGAACCACAGGAGTCCGAGCCTTGAGCTTTGTTCACGCCATTTTAAAGACGATTGCTTTACCAACTTAAATGCAATTAAACTTGGATTGGCGAGTCGGCTGATATTGAAGGAAGGTTCAGTTCCAAGTGTATTTGCATCAGCTTCCTCCTCCGTATCACAAACTGTAAGTGTTATTAATAATTGTTGCTTTTGTGTTTATGTAGCATGATTAATAATTGTTTGGTTTGTTGTGTAAGCACCGTTTAGCTTCTAGGTCTTCAATGACAATTGTATTGAGATATGTGAATTGTTTGTTGTTGTTTTCAGAGTTTTCTTTAAGAATAGAGTCATACGTTGTAGTAAGCGTAACGTTGCTGCATTTGTATTTATTTTTGGATAAAAACGTTATGTTTATGCATCGAGTTAACGCTCCATTGACTTGAAGTGACAACTAACGTTATATTGATGCTGACCATTGAGAAATATCCTGCTCCAGTCGTGGTGTTTGCCATTGAGTTTTTGATCATTCGCATCTCCAGACGTTTCCCCTTCATATTCAGGCTCGAATTGATAGGGTAAAATTGATGCCATGTTTGTTCATACACTTTATACGTGTTTAAACTTGTTAAACCGAAAACCATTTATGGTGATGGGTGTTCCGTTTCGAAAATATCTGCAGAGACTATACCAATCACAACTGACCGGGTCATCGGACCAATCACAACTGACTGAGTCATCGGACCAATCACAACTGACCGGGTCATCGGACCAATCACAACTGACCGGGTCGCCGGACCAATCACAACTGGACCGGGTCACGGACCAATCACAACTGACCGGGTCGCCGGACCAATCACAACTGACTGGGTCATCGGACCAATCACAACTGGCGGGTCACGGACCAATCACAACTGACGGGTCATCGGACCAATCACAACTGATTGGGTCGCCGGACCAATCACAACTGACTGGGTCGCCGGACCAATCACAACTGGCGGGTCATCGGACCAATCACAACTGGCGGGTCGCCGGACCAATCACAACTGACTGGGTCGCCGGACCAATCACAACTGGCTGGAGTCGCCGGACCAATCACAACTGACCGGTCATCGGACCAATCACAACTGACTGGGTCATCGGACCAATCACAACTGACCGGGTCATCGGACCAATCACAACTGACCGGGTCATCGGACCAATCACAACTGACTGGGTCGCCGGACCAATCACAACTGGCTGGGTCGCCGGACCAATCACAACTGGCGGGTCATCAGACCAATCACAACTGGCGGGTCGCCGGACCAATCACAACTGGACCGGGTCATCGGACCAATCACAACTCACCGGGTCATCGGACCAATCACAACTGGCGGGTCATCGGACCAATCACAACTGGCGGGTCGCCGGACCAATCACAACTCACCGGGTCATCGGACCAATCACAACTGACCGGGTCATCGGACCAATCACAACTGACCGGTCATCGGACCAATCACCGCAGATTAGCCTCACGTAAAGGCGGGGTTTTGAAAAGTGAATCACTAAGCGAATCGCTGTCAAAACAGGTACAAATAAATGCATATTATAAGAAAATTAAAGTATTTTTTTGCTATTGCATGTAAAACTGTTGTTGGGGACTTCTAAAACAATATGTGGAACATTTTAAATGCCATAATAGGTGCTCTTTAATATTCAATGATGACCTGTAATTAATACATTAGAGAGCTATTTCTGCTTGTCCAGTCCTTGATTTTTTAAAATGCAAGAAATCAATTAAATCAAATCTTACTCTAAAAATCTAAAAAACAATGGACATTTTATTTGGATTTTAGAGAGCAGAAACTATGTTTTAATTAATAAGCAGCCAATACAATCACAAATGTAAATACTTTACAATAAGCTTAAATGAGAGATGTGGACTGATCGTAAGTATGAAGACACAATAGAGAATTAATTCCTTAAATAAATTACTTTTCTGTAATGTGCACAAAATGGTTGTATGAAAAACAAATTTTTTTCCTCTAGCAATTCAAATATAAAAAATTTTGATAACTGATGGATATATTTTTTTATTCAGTATATTGTGTATATTTATATGTGCTTATTGTGATCCCTGATGCCAGTGTGAACATTAAATCATTATATATCATTTAAATAACAAAGACAGCCTTGACTGCCAGCTCACTTCCCTTTCACACACACAGCCCCATTGCAGGCTATGGAGGTCCCCTGTTGGATAGGTAGACATAAATCAGGTCCCCTCTTGGTATGTTTTTAAAAAAAATAAAAAATGCTTATTTGAAGTTATATTATGAAAAAGGACCTTAAAAGAAAATTTTGTATGCCATTTTTGTTTCTTCAAAATGACTAGAAACACAGGTCCCCTCTTGGTCAGTGTAGAGTGATAGTCCCCTCTTGGTAATATAGACGTGTATGTGTGTGTGTGTGTGTGTGTCTGTGTGTGTCTGTGTGTGTCTGTGTGTGTGTGTGTGTGTGTGTGTGTGTGTGTGTGTGTGTGTGTGTGTGTGATTTAAACTGTCCTTCTGATTTAAACGTGTTTGCACATAATGTATAGCACAGATATACTCTTATGAATATTAACCATGGTTTTATTATAGTAAAATTATTTGCTGTATTGATTACCATTTGTATAAACACACAAATATCATTAAACTATGGATTTAAAGCAAAACTATGGTTAATTTGTGTTTACCATGGAATAACTACAATAACCCTGTTTTATTTATTGATGTGTGTTTAGTTGTAAACCCATGGTTAATGTGTGTAAGGGTAGATATATTCACTGTGTGTGTGTGTTACTCCGCTGACACGTGTGTTTGAAGCACAGCATTGGGCAGGATGTGGAATAGTGTGTTTTGACAATAAAATAAAACAAATTGGGCTTTTTATCCGATTAATTAATGAATTAATAAGGAAATGATCCGCCAACTGACCGATGGAGAGTTTGATATATTCTATCTGAGCCCCAGCGTGAGTTTAAGGCACCGTTATTTTAGAAAGCATCACCTGATTATTTCCATGGCGACGCCTCATGTTAGTCACGTGACACCGCAGACGCAATAGCACCGCATGACAGATGCATCGCTCTTATATTGTTTTTCCTTCTTTATTTAAAATATTCACAATCTTTTTGGTGATGTCATCAAACACCTGATATTCTCACTCTTAAATGTGTGTAAGTGAGCGTGTTTTGTAGTTTGAAACCCTTTATAATGATCATGTTAGTTGATCTATAATGCGTGATGGACCCGCCATGTTAGTTTGCGCCGCAGTTCAGAGAATCGGATCTGTCGGATTTCCAACACGTAAATTCATCCACTTCTCCTGAAATACATGAGAGTCAGTGTCCGGTGAAGTGGGAGAAGAATAGAGTAAACGTTATAGTTACTCACACAATGTGTGTCTGATATGAATCAGTGTTAATTTTGACAGCAAATTTTGATTTAGTTTAGTCATATTTTAGTCACCTGAATTGTTTTTAGTTTTAGTCTAGATTTAGTCGACTAAAATCTAATGAGTTCAGTCAAATTGTAATGCATTAAATGAGCATTTAAGCTTTACATAATCGACTGTTACTGAACTGACTTTGTGACATCATTGTGTTTTTGACATTAAAAATATCTGAAAGAGAGCTCAATTAACTTTTTTGTTTGTTTTAAAAAAACATCTATATAGTTTTATAACTTTGTATTTCTGTTTTAGTTAGTATATCAGGTTAAGCTGAAGCTTCAAGTTGTTTTATTTATTTAAGTAATGGAGATTTTTAATGGTTTTATGAAACTATTATAACCCTGATACTGAATGTGTGTCAAATACTGGTCTTTCCTCCTGACTATGAATTAAATGGGAATTAAATTAAATACAGTTTATTATGTAACCAAAATCGAATATATAATGACTCGGAATACACCGGGACTCTTATTTTGAAACGCCTTATTATTGCAGTTGCAGCTGCTCTTTCAGGTTCAGATGAGGGAGATAAAATATGCATTGTTACAACCGTCTAAAGCATATTACTATATAAACATCTTAAAGTAAACATTGTCCTTGTTCATCAGCATTAATTCATAAACTATTGCCTGATATAAATGTGTGTTATTGATTGATTGAGCCGCTCTGAAGCGCTGTATTGGAGATGCGTGAGCCTGGAGAAGCTCAACAGCTCCGTGTTTTCCGCTGTTAGATCCGCACATTACAACCATAGACTGTAAAAGGTTACAACTCAAATGTGCTCATCTGTTACCCAGGACATCAGTTCTGACTGGATCTCTTCCCTAATCGGCCCTCCATGACATTTTCTTCATAGTTTTTATCATCATACACTAGTTTTTATTTAGTTATCGTCGTTTTGTCAGTGAAAAAGGTTGTTGACAAAAATTATTACTAACATAATTTGTCAACGAAATAAACACTGCAATGAATAAAACACTTCGTCCATTTATAACTGAAGGATTTTTTTTTTCCGTTCCCATAGACATCAGTGTGTATTTTACAAACTGTTACGACCCTCCCGATGGCTGGTAGTAATCTAGGGTTTGAAGGAGGGGAACATTTTAAACCCAGTTCTGATTACAATCAATCAACCATCACTGTGCGTGAAAAACGAAACCACACAAGTAGCATAAATTAAACAATAGTTTAAAGAACGGGTAAATCTTGTTTGTGAAAAACACCACAGAAAAATAGGCAAATCTCAACATATAGCCATCGATGACGCAATCGACGGGGTCATTAATAAGCCTCATGTGGTTGAAAACACTGAATAGTTGTGATGTGTGACAAGCGTTGAGCGTCCGTCCCAGCCAAAGTGCACACACACATTTGAGTTTATCAGCTGATCGTGTGACGCACTGACCAAATCTTGGATTATGCCACAGACATTATCGATTCAAGTGTTCAGTCTCTGTTTCTTGAGTTGAGGTGATTGAGTGATTGATCTGTAAATGATTGAACACATGAGCTGCTCCTCAGTAAAGTGATACCATCAACATTTAACACTCTTTACTTTAAACACACTCAATATCAGCACAGGCAGGACTTCAACACATGAAGAACAAGATTAATTCATCCTTAATGACTATCCATTTTTATATAATATATATTTATAACCTGGTAAATCTCACTAAAATCAAACATGGAGATCTGTGCTTTTTTAAATAATGAAGTCTCTGTGTGTCTGATCTGAGAGAGTGAAGAGTGTGTCATTGTTCTCTACAGGTTGAGTTATTGTGGTGTCACAGATGAAGGTTGTGCTGCTCTGGCTTCAGCTCTGAGATCAAACCCAAATCAAAATTCTTGTCCCGAAACCGAAAAAAAGGCCGAAATCCGAAACACCGAAATAAATTATGCCAATTATTAGTACCATTGCATTTATGGCTATGACTGTGTAACTTTACTAAAAATCAAGGCATTGCAATTGCATAAATTAATATTAAAGTTTCAAATAATGCAAATATTTATTTAGCACATTGCAACAATGCACAGTATAAAATAAAATTCAAACTAAAAATGTTTAACTTGACCTCACTCATGTGTGCATTAAAGGTAGGGTAGGTAAGAATTGGTTAAAAAACCTTTTTTCCAAATGTGTTTAAACTTTCTTTATATATCAATACATAATTAAAATGTAAGTACTCTGAAAAAGAAAGTATAAAAATGGAGTGTCTGTAGACCTCTCACGACTGTTTTAAAGACAGCTCATTATTTCCATTCACTCCACCTTCTCCTTCTGGGCTCTTTCCAAAGCCACGCCCCAAAACACATGAACACGCTCCGCCCGACCAATCAGCTGGAAGAGCATAATTCACCTGAGACAGCGGAGAAGGAGGGCGGAGTGCATGTAGTGAAATCATGTCAGAATCACATGTCATAAAACATCTAACTTTATCAGTATGAATATAAACAAATAAGATGTCTTTTAGTACTCACTATCAAGCTACAATACCGAATCTGGTAAAGTTTCAAATGTGATGAAGATGAATTTCGTGTAAGATTCATAACATATACGGTGTGTTGCATGTAAGAGTTTCCATGATGAAAGCATTGTTGACTCTGATGAGGACTACACTCCGGAGACAAGTACTTACTTTTGCTCTTCCTAGCTCAGTGCCTCTCTTGACCTCCTCTAATCAAACGGGTGCGCGCATGAGGGCAGATCCTGTAGCAAAAGGGGTGGTCGCCATGGTAGCGAGAGAGAGTGACAGTTGCACAAGCCAATCACTTGATTCGTCCCGAACGAAAATAATGAGCGGTGTTTATTGCAGATTAAAAAGTCTAGAGTCACTCGATTTTTATACTCTCTTTTTCAGAGTACTTCATTTTAATTATGTATTGACATATAAAGAAAGTTTCAACAAATTTGGACAAAAGTGTTTTAGATCATTCTTACCTACCCTACCTTTAAATAATAATGTACAAGCCTAATGGCCTGCAGAAAGGTACAGAAATATAATAAAGTAATAAAACATAAAATAACTGCATATTTAACTGTTTAAACTTACAAAAGCTATTCAATCACGAGCAGTGAGAGATGTCCTTGTCTTTTGTTTGAGATTAAAGATTGAGATTGAGATTATCTTCTCACAGCGCGTGAGTTCTCATTCCCGTCTTCTGGCTCTACACCCGGTGAAGACGGAGGAAACGACTGGTCATATTCCAACATACGGCAGCACTCGCATGCACTGAACAAAGTTTACAGAGAGAGACCGTTTGCCCACGTTTTTCTTTTATTATCGCTGTTGTTGTAGTGTATCACTGAGGAGCCAGCACGTGTATCCATCGACAGAAACAGAAACAAAGCATTATTTTCAAGTTACATCCCATATTATAGATCGTCATCAGATGTGAGATGAACCACATACGTCCACACAGACATGTTGCTTGTTTAGACCTCTATGGTTTAGACCAGCACGTGCAGGTCGCGTTTCTGTTTGCGTCATCACAACATTTCGGCCGTATTGTTTGGTGATAAAAGTCTTTTCGGCCGAAAATACACTTTTGGGCCATTTTCGGTGGCGAATATTGATGCATCCTAGTTTTATCCTCATTGCATATTTATGTATTGATTTTTTTATTTATTTAAAATATTATTAAATGTAATAAAGGTAAACAATGCACTGGAAAGTCAAAAGTTAGGGTCAAATATTGTCCTCTAATGGAAAAGGTGAGAGTGGAAGAGAGGGTAAATGCCTTATGGGAACTCCACTTTAAAAGCGTTTGTGAACCACTGGCCTATTAAACACCTTTCCTAATTAGGCTACAAAGTGTTATTGTTTAATTAGCTCATATGGAAAGAGTTAGATGATGCTTTAATAACTTATTAACCATAAATAGTTCTCACTTTAGGTCATGGAAAATAGAAAAATGTCATCGTGCTTTAATACAGCCTTTATTAGACATTAATTACATTAGTATTAAGAGTTCCTTAAAATGTTTAGAAAGCACAAACACACACACAGAAACACACACACACACAAACAGTCACAAACACACACACACACAGACACAGAAACAAACACAGTGACAAACACACACACACAAACAGTCACAAACCTCATCCTGTGTGATTTATAAGCCTTTTGAAAAGTGAGAACATGGGGAACTTCCTCATATTTCACCCTCTTTTTGTGTCATACCCATGTCATTATACACATTTGTGTCCTGATATTTCACAAAAACATGCCCACACACACACACACATTTGTATTTGGATCAAACACTTGATTGGTTATTTTTTCGCTCTTTTAAGTTTGAGAGGAATGGACTTTAAATGGAGGGACAGAAATCTCTCAGCTTTCATAAACATATATTCACTTGTGTTTGGAAGTGAAATGAAACGACATGAGTGTGAGGACATGATGACAGAATTTACATGTTTGTGTGACGTATACCTTATAAATACAGTAAGGCTGAGCCTTGGATAAAACAACTCTATATCGCCAATCATATCGGCACAATTTTATATCAAAGACAGTAAATTATGAAAAACAATGATTATTGTTTTATATCACACACCATATGCACTCCTGTAACTTTCACCAGCAAAAAAATAAATAAAATAAAATACAAAAAAAGTGATGAGCTCAACATCTCATTACTCACACTCACACACTCTCACAGAAACACTCACACACACACACACACTCACACACACACACACTCTCACAGACACACACAGTCACACATACACACACTCTCTCACGCACACACTCTCACAGACACTCACACACTCTCACAGACACACTCACACACACACACACACACACAGTCACACATACACACACTCTCTCACGCACACACTCACACACACACACTCACTCACTCACTCACACACACACACACACACACATTGGGTTTCCATGTTTTATGGGTCTTTCCACAGAAATAATGTTTTTGTACTGTACAAACTGTATATTCTCTCCTCTAATCCTAACTGATGTATTTTAACAGCGTGAGCAGATGAGTATTTATATATATTTCATATTGACATCATTGTTATTTGTTTATTTTGTTTAAGTGGTCATGTTCAGTTTTGGAGATAGTCTTAATGTGTGTCATTGTTCTCTACAGGTTGTGGAGGTGTGGTGTCACAGATGAAGGTTGTGCTGCTCTGGCTTCAGCTCTGAGATCAAACCCCTCACACCTGAGAGAACTGCATCTGTCTGGGAATAATCTAGGAGACTCAGGAGTGAAGCTGCTCTCTGCTGTACTGGAGAATCCTCACTGTAAACTGGAGACACTGGGGTAAGATCATACGTGACTCTGACATGAAACTGAGTCTCTGTGTGTGACGAGCAGGGCGGGCGAGAGCCGTGAGAGAACGGTGCGAGGCCGGTGGCGTGACTGCAAATGGCGTCACCTGAGTGTCACACTGTGCATTTTATATTTTAATTTATTCATAAAGTAACAAAATGGAATAGGGAATCAAACTATTGTTACATTTAGAGCTGTTACTAACGATTATTTGTGTAATCAAGTATTCGGTCAATTATTTTGATTAATCGATTAATTTTTTGTGGTAAGAAAAATAGACCTAAGCAAACAATGGCCTTTAAAATGACTTAAAATACTAATATAATAACAATGGGGCAACAATATTTGGTTCAAATAAAGTATCAAAAGCAATTAATCATGTAGTTTTATACAACAACACTGTTAAAATACATAATATAATGTACATTGAGATGCACGGCTCAAACGTACTCTCTGCAACCGCTTATGCCTGGCTCACACTACAGGAGTTTTAAAATCCTATCCGATTGTAAAATCTGGTTGCAGCACACACTTCAGGAGAATCTTTGCAGATTTTCTTCCCTCAAATCTTAAACATGCTCACACTACAAGATTTGAAATTCGCGAAGCATCACACACTACAAAATGTTATTAAGATTATCGTGCCAGAGGAAGCGCGTCACGTGATCTACGCAACAGATTGGAATCGGGAAAATAGATACTGTAAACCGAAAACTTGCTCTATCAAAATGATCGTTTGTTGTGAAAAAAGGAAAAATAAGCGAGTGTGGATGAGAAAATGTTTGGGAGGCGGGATCAACATGGACTGTCAGTTCTTCAGCGAGAAATGGAGGTAAAATGTACCTTATATTAGTATCATAGTGTGCTAGAATGTTTACCGTTATAATATTGCCTGCCTAGTTCAAAAGCGATAGTGTCACCTTTTACAGTGTAGATTTGTGCTGTATGAAAATACAATTGATGCTAGTATAGTATGTATTATGAAATGTGTCTACTTATAAGAAACAAGGGTTGCAGCTCTCTCTCTCTCACACACACACACACACACACACAGCGCGTGCGCACTGCTACATACACACATAGCGCACATACATACATACCACGCACATACAATCCCCTCTCTATCTATCTATCTAATTATTGTTATCCGTGTTGTCGGTTTGTGATCGCCATTTGAAATGTCCGTCACTTCCGTCTAGTCGTAGACTTCTTGTTTCCTATTGGCTATTGTGACAGTACTAGCGTTATTACAATCTTGCTCATCCCGATAAATATCAAACATGTTTGATATGATCGAGAGAAACCCGATTTATGTGAGAGCAGATCGGGAGGGGCAAGATTTTATCTGTGAATGTCTCACATTACCAGATAATCAGCGCCGAACATCGGAACCGATCGAGTCGTGGACAAGATTTTTCTCCGATTCTCGGGAGAAATCGGGTATAAATCGGTCTAAAACTCCTGTAGTGTGAGCCAGGCATAACAAAGCATGAAACGCTGTTGTTGGTTATTTAAAATATCTAATGGATGAACTCCTCTTGAACATTTCACTGCTTGTGACGATCTGAGGAAGGAGGACCCAAAAGCAGAAGAATGCTTAACTTCAATTTATTGAAACAATAATAAAGACTCCAGAACAGCTCTGAACTGAAGAGAATGGTCAGGCAGGCAGGAGGTCAGAATCCAGGGCAATCAAATCCAAATCATGAGGTGGGAATCAGTGTCAGACAAGCAGGATAGTCAGACGAGGAGCAAACAAAACCAACAGGGACATCCCAACTCACGATCAGAAACAGGATCAGAAACAGGCAGGTGTTCACAGCAGAAAGCAGTCCGGAAAGGCAAACGCTAACCCAGAGAAATCCAAACTCCAGCGTCAGTAACAGTCCAGATGGTCAGCAGTAGAGAGCCGTCCGAGACCAGGGAATTCTGGAGAGGAACAGGGAACCGCAACACAACTGGGCAGAGACAAAATATGAGAGAGAAACAGAAAACAAAATCAAATAAAACAACAAAACTAGACAAGAAGAAAACGGGCAGGTGAACAGCAAGCAGCCCAGAACACACTGGCAGAGAACAAAAGGAAAGAAAGGATCGATAGAGCAGAGAAATCAAGCCATAAGGAAAAACCGCTGAGCGCAAACGAGCGGACGCGCTGATTGTGAAACACCAACAGCTGTGCGCAAACACACGTGGAAAAGACAAAAACAAACACAAAGGAGGAAGAAACAGAAGGATCAAACCCGAGTCCTGACACTACTGTTCAATAAATACCTGTGTGAACCTACCGAACCGTGCCTGGTCAACCAGCACCGAAGACCAGTTCTGACCCAAGAAAACCCCTGCACAGTCTCTCACACACACACACTCACACACACAGTCACTCACTCACGCACACACACACACAGACACACACACACACACATATCTGGTTTACTATCTTTGTGGAGACTCTCCATAGACATAATGCATTTTATACTGTACAAACCGTATTTTCTATCCCCCTACACTGCCCCTAAACCTACCCATCACACACACACACACACACACTGCCCCTGCCCCTAAACCTACCCATCACACACACACACACACACACACACACTGCCCCTAAACCTACCCATCACAGGAGAAATGCTGCATTTTACATTTTCAAAAACTCATTTTGTATGATTTATAAGCTTGTTTCCTCATGGGGACCTCAATTCAGTCCCCATGAGTCTGTGTACAGTCAGTTTGAAAAACACCAGGGTAGAAAAACATGAACACACAGCACACACACACAGTCACTCACGCACACACACACACACATTCACACACACAGTCACTCACGAACACACACACACACACACACACTCACAGTCACTCACGCACACACACACATTCACACACACAGTCTCTCACACACACACACACACCTAATTCACACGTGCATGCTCATTCACTCACTCACGCACACACACACACACACACACACACGCACACCTAATTCACACACACATGCACACACACGCACGCACACTCACACGCACGCACATTCACTCACAGACACGCTCATTTACACACACTCTTACACACACACATACACACTCTCACACACACACACATTGGGTTTCCGTGTTGTATTGGGTCTTTCCACAGAAATAAAGTTTTTATACTGTACAAACTGTATATTCTCTCCTCTAATCCTAACTGATGTATTTTAACAGCGTGAACTAATGAGTATTTATATATATATTTCATAATGACAGCATTATTTATTTATTTTGTTTAAAGGGCACCTATTATGCTCCTTTTTGTCTCAGGTGTCTCCAGATTGTGCCTGTGAAGTTTCAGATCAAAATTCCTCACAGATCATTTAATATACCATGTTGAAAATGCCAATTATGGGTTTGAAGAAAAATGAGCTGTTGTGTGTGTGTGTGTTTCCCCTTAAATGCAAATGAGCTGCTGCTCCCCACCCGAGAGGGCGGAGCCTTCACATCTCGTGAACACCAGAACACGCCAATGAAAACTGAAACATGATATCTGTGTGTTTTGATGATCATATCTATCGCAGACATGTTCATGTGACATAGCAGTTCTTCATCATCATGAAATATTATCATCTGCATGCGATTCACAGCCTTATCGCCTCTCTCAACTTACACACACACACACACACACACACACACGCTCCTGTCATATGCGCACAGAGCTGATATCAGCACATCCGTGAGTAGTCATTAAACTAGTTCTCTTGCATATGTTATTGCGATTAAACTGCCAAATGCTCACAAGGTAATGTCAGAAACACAAAGTTCAGATGAAAACAGTTGGTTGTGCCTGTGCACATATGCAGTTCCAGAAATCTTGTGTGTATATTAGATCCATCTGTCGTTACTAAAGTGAAAGCAGTTTAATACAGTGTGTATTGCTCTATCTGCTGTTAATATGAACCGAACAACAGGAAATCACTCACTGCTCTCGACTGACTGAACTTTAGTAGCTTTAATAAGAACACATCTCTTACTTGAATGCTGCTGTTAATGCTCTGGAGGAGATAAACATGGAGGACTGTGAACAGCTCTCTGAGGGCGGGGTCTGTGCTAGTATGTCAGTGTCCATCAACACGTGTGGGCGGGGCCTCTGGAAACTGGAATCTGGAAACGGCTTGTGCTGAGACACTGCTTATGATTTATGGGGATTAAAAAAATGAGTGGGTGGATTTTTACCATTATAGGGTGGTTGTGTACACACACATTTATGTTCAAACACCTTATAAAAGTGAATTTTGCACAATAGGTGCCCTTTAAGTGGTCATGTTCAGCTTTGGAGATAGACTTAATGTGTGTTCTCTACAGGTTGAGTTGGTGTGGTGTCACAGATGAAGGTTGTGCTGCTCTGGCTTCAGCTCTGAGATCAAACCCCTCACACCTGAGAAAACTGCATCTGTCTGGGAATAATCTAGAGACTCAGGAGTGAAGCTGCTCTCTGATCTGATGGAGGATCCACATTATAAACTAGAGACACTAGGGTAACAATAGTTTTTATCAGTTTCCATTATCATATTTTCATTTAAAGTTCAAATGGCTGTTTTACTCACTAGAAATAAAAGGAAATGTGTAGTGGAGTGTAATGATCATTTCTGCTGATTCTGGATCAGCTGTCCGTTGTGTGGAAGTGACCTTTCATGACCTTTTGATGTTGTAAAGTGACTTTGATCATCAGATAGAAGCTATATTATCATGTTTGAGAATGAATTAATAAAGGTTATCTAGTTAGTGCTCAGTTTTCTTATAAAAAGATGTGACAGGCGTAATGTCTCACACTGCATATGTGACTGTGTGTGTGTTTATTTTAGGATTAGATGACAGTCTGATGTTCTGCTGATCATCTGATGGTGAATAAGGATCCACTACAGAGACTCACAGTCAACAGAATCAACAGAGACTGAAGATACAGTGACTTCACTGTTATAAATTAAGACTTCATTTAGATTTCAACGATCCTCTGACAAGACCTGATGAGGCTGCAGTGAAACATCTTTTATTTCACAGCAGCAAATCACAGTTTCTCATTCACAGATTAACAATTTTATTTCTATAAACACACAGTATAAACTCAAACAAGAACCACATACTCCTTTCAAGGTCTGCCAATCTATCTACCTTCAGCTTTAAGAAATCAAAGACATCTGTCAACACACAAGAACCACAACGGGATTCAATTGAGCTAATCTAAGCATTTTTCTTTTACTAGCTGTGAGAGTGTGTTTCTGACCTCACCACGAGAGGACGACGGCTCTTCTGAGGCTCTGTAGACGGACACTTCACTCGATCATCTCATGGAGGGCTGGTGCAGTGTTTCGCTGTGGGATGAGGCTCCTCCTCAACTCTCTGTCTTCTGTCTCCTTCTGCAAAGACTTCTGCAACTCTGGAGCTCTGGGAAACAACTGGAAGATGAAATATAAAATCTGCCGTATTATTGCTTTGATGTTAAAACACATAACACTTACTTCACCTGTGAATCCCCCCAGCATTCCTGAAGTCATCGCCTGAGACCTGTTCAATCTTCAGATATGTGTGTCTTGAGGACTGGGGTGATTGATTTCAGTTTTAATTGATCCTAAAGAGCATTCGGGCTGTATTTAGCTGATGATGACGAGCACAAGAGAAAGAGAAGAAAGATAATGTGAGTGAGTTATGCATGAATGAATTAAAATGTGCTTGTTTTCATCACTGATGGACTAATCTGTTCCTAACACGACCAATCAGAAGCAGGAAGACGGCTAGATTAATTACTTAGACCCAATCCCATTTCTACCCCTTTGTCATGTGAAGGTGTCTCAATTCTCTTTGGCTGCAGTGGTAGGGGTGAGGTAAAAGTTAGTAGAAGTTTAAACTACGTAGCAAGACCTTAGTAACTACCCCAAGTACCCTAGCCACATAGAAACCACCTTAGCATCCACCTGATGTACCCTAGCAACCACTTAAGTACCCTAGCAACCACATTAGCATCCACCTGAGTACCCTAGAAACCGCATAGTAACACCCTTGCAACCACTAAAGTACCCTAGCAACTGCATAGCAACCACCTAGGCATCCACCTGATGTACCCTAGCAACCGCATATAGTAACACCCTAGCAACCACTCAAGTACCCTAGCAACTGCATAGCAACCACCCTAGAATCCACCTGAATACACAAGCAACCGCATAGCAACACCCTAGCAACCACCCTGAGTATGTTAGCAACCACATAGCAATCCCTATCAAGTACCCTAGCAACCCCTATCTCCATAGCAACCACATAGCAAGACCCTAGCAACCACCCTGAGTACCTTAGCAATCTGCATCGTGTGCAAAGGATGAGTGTGATCTGCACACAGACGGTCAAACATCAAACAGTCACACAGTTTGATTTGATTTGATTTATTCTTTATTGTCCTCAGTAGAGGAAATTCAGTCCGTGGAAGCGCGAGCTGTATGAACATCGCATGTATGCGTGTAATATTTCTGTTGCTCTATGCACTGTTTATTTTCTGTTCAGTAACGCCGCTTGTAGTGGAGTGTTTTGCAAACTACCCCATGTGTGCGTGGGATCGACGACGCTGATAATAACCCCCCTGTGAAATATCAGATACGGGAGTTTGCTTACACTTCCCAGATAGCAATTACATTCGCCCGATCCGCTTTGAAGCCCCTCGCCTCCGCTTTCTATCTTAGAGACGTTTTCTGATTATGAACAAGATCCGTGCCAGATAGAGGTTTCAGCTTAAACATTCACACTGCCATCAGTTCAGTATTTATATCATTTTACAGATCTGGCCCAGATCACTTTTCCCATAGGAAACCCAAAGACATTAGCTGTGTCTGGCACTGATTTGGTCCAGATGTGCAATATGAATCTGAGCCGATACTGTTTTCACAGAGGCTACACTGGTGTGGCCCGAATCTGTGATAGGGGAGAACCGGGCTAAAGTAACAAAGCCATGTTCTCAGAGCTCGACTACATTTGCGTTTCAAGCTATGACAGCACGCTCAGCAACCCTTGATGGATCTGCCAAAAATCACGTGATTTCCTCATCGTTTCCCCGCGTTAGGTCCGAAATGCAGTTTTTGAGTACGGCAAGTAAATTAATGAAGCGTACTTTTTTCTAATTTCAAGTTGTGTTTCTCATTTCATGTGTCACAGCAACGATCAATCTACAGATTATTTATTGCTGTTTCACACCCTGAAGGTTTGTCTTTTCAGAGTTTTTCAGTGTAAACGTAAATTGTGTTTAAATGTCAGGACTTCCTGTCGGGACGAAAGTAACACTTGTTACTTTTGTCCCACTATTATATATAAAAATGCATATTATGCTAATTTAATTTTCATATTGTTCATACTGTTGAAGAAAAAAAAATCTAATCGATTGACATTGAAAATAAAAAAATATTCGAAACATTTCAAGTTTGTACTCTCGGGTTATATTTAAATTTAAAATGAAAATGTAATTTAATAATTTTTTTGCAAAGATAAAGGACAAAATATGTTTGAAGTTTCATATTAACAAGGTCATAGTCAGATATGTTTAATAAAAACAAGAGTAGCACAAAACAATCTAACTTATATTGTTGTGTTACTTTCGTCCCAGCTGATGGGGTCAAAAGTAACAATGTGCATCTTATGTTTAAAGTGAAATTATACTGTAGTCGTTCTGCATATGTACAAAATACCACCTGCTACTGATAGACCACACTTGAGAGTTATTGACCACAGAAAATATATATCTCTGTCTAAAACATTATCTTTTAAAATGAGGTTTTTCTGAAAAGTGGTCCTTTCGCCCCTGCTCTCCCTACATATCTGAGCCGACTGCATTTAAACAAGGGCTAAAACTGCTCTGGCCCATATCTGCAAAACGGATTTGAGCCAACACTGTTTTGACAGAGACTACCTGATGTGGACCACATCCGAAATACTTTCTCAAACTGTGTGAAGAACTCCGTGGAATAAACATTTTCAAAACAACATGGTTAGGGAGACCGGGATGGTTGGAACATTTTTGACATTTCTGTCTATATCTTAGAATACTTTTAAGCCAGTGTGTTCAAAATGTGATTGAAACTAGTCACAAGTGTCTGCTATTAAATGAGATGGCTATTATCTTTGCAACACAAACAGAAAATGCATGGTTTAGTTTCAAACACGAGGAGTGAAATGTTACAATTCACCCCATAGTCTGGGTCAGTTGTAACACACCCTGGGGTGAGATGTAACATTATGAAATAAGAATTATTATAAAAATATATATTTTGAAAGCTTTTTATTCAACACTGACCAGTCATCAGTCATCGTAATTGACCATAATAAATTGAACTTGAACACAAAAATTGTGAGTAAGCATGTTTGTTACAGTCAGTCATAGTATTGGCCATAGTCAAATATTGTGTGTGTGTGTGTGTGTGTGTGTGTGTGTGTGTGTGTGTGTGTGTGTGTGTGTGTGTGTGTGTGTGTGTGTGTGTGTGTGTGTGTGTGTGTGTCTGAGACTCTCAGTCATAGTAATTGACCATAATTAATTGAACTAACATTTCATTATTGTCAGAACTAACCCAGTCATGTAGCCATGAACTAGCTCACCTTACAGCTAACAACTAAAACATTAGCACTAACAACTTGCATGAAAAATATCTACACAGACACACAATAAACATCATTTAAATTTGATGAGTTTAACTACAAAACAGAAATTCCCATAACAGAAATAAAAGAAGTACAAAGTTACTTTCTTACCTCAAAATTGTTTTTTTGTTCACTTGAACATCTGCTATGTCTGCCACAGAACTCTACTTTATCACATGTGGAATAAGGGCTAAATTTAGCATGTGTGAAGTGAATTCAGGTGATTTGTAACTGGTTCCTGGTTGGACAGATTGGAGTTGTTCCAACTGACCCGTGTTTAACCATCCCCGCTCTCCCCCTACCTGTCTGCATATTTTGTTTCTTCTATCTAGAGCGTGAGATAAATGCGTTGTCATCATTAAGCTGAGCGATATTATCAGTGTTTAAAACTGCAACATTTTGTGATGCTACGTCCGTTACAGCACAGGTCCGTTCTAGGTCCGCTTTGACGACAGCGCCAAGTGAACGTTGTCTCGCTGACTGTCGCCTTGCAGATACGGTCCACATCCGTACTACGGACTTCAGTCAGAAGCGCCAAAAAATAACACAAAGAATATCATCAAACCAACACAAATTTATCTGACGAGCTATAGGCTACCACACGGAAGTTTTTATGTGTTTATTCTGTGTTTATTATGTACATCTATTTGTATGTGTTTATTCTAATTTCCTGTCTATTACTTAAGCGTGCAAGTGAAATGCTGTTTGCTTTGTAGATCGCAGTTACAGGCTGTTATTTGCGCACCACAGAGTCTGTGTTAAAGCCGCATCTGCTATAGTGCTACTGCGCTATACAAATAGCCTATGAGTGTAGCACAGAATAGGCCCAATTATAGGAGAACCCAATCAACTTTTTAATATCATGGCATATATTTGCGCTAATGTGCTGAATTTTAAAAGGTATCTTAGCTTAGGATGTCCAGACAGTCCCCGATTTTGGTTGCCTCAGGGAAAATACAAAAAAAACGATGTCCCTGTTTTTTGAACGTTTTTGTACAATTGCAAACTGAGTGTAAAGCAGATAATGAGCTTTATTAGTTGTTATAGTGTTTTATGTTAATAACGTGTTTGGTTTCGTGCTCGTTTCATCTGTGTTGAGGTACGATCGCTCAACACTTTTGGACTGATGTCACCGATGGCCATATTTCACCGCTTGTCCATACCGCTGGAGTTGTCTCAACTGCAAAAGAACCGAGGATATCCACAAAGACGAGGATAGGCGGACGGTTGGTGAAGAACGCGAGGAATGCACACGGACCGGTGAACATTGGCTTCTACGGACGACGTGGCTGTCGCCGGTGTATCCTGATCAGCCAGTTATGGCAAACCGCACTGCCCGAGGGAACTGTATTCAGCTCTAGCACAATCACAATCCTTGGATCTTATCACAGTTAAAGCCACACTTCTGAATGTGAGCTCAGTGGGAAATAAAACACTGAGATGTACAAATACCAACATTTCCCAACTTTTGAGCCTTCGTTACTATTCTACACATTGTCATATTATTATACATTTATTTAGTTTTATTGAGCACAAATATTATCATTGATATTTGTCTGAGAGGGGCACTTTTGATTGATTTTGAAAAGGGGCAGGGGCTCGAGCACCCAAAACCCCCATCTCTGCACGTGCCTGATAAAACATTTATACTTTTATACTTCGCGATTTATGTAGCCTAACGCAAAATACGTTTCCTTCTTCTTCTGATTTGAAGTAGACCCGTGGATAGCCTTTGGGCGGACAGGAGAGGAGGGCACCAGGAGAGACTGGCGCGTCAGCAGCGGGAGCAGCAACAGCTGACACAGCACCCTCCTAGGGATTGGGTTTAAGTGCTGGGTTTTTTTCACGTTGTGTTAATAGCAATAGGCGTTTTTTTATCCATTAATTCTGTGTTTGTTGTGGACTGTGTTCTGTGTTAATTGTTGACTTTGTTCATTTTTTATAATTAAATCTATGAATTTGTGGTCATTAATTCTGTGTTTGTTATCTTTGTTCACGTTGTTTTAGTCATTAAAACGATTTATTTCAGCGATAGCCTATAGGCCTACGCATTGCTCCAACTCAAACTCCTTTATCAAGTCAAGTCAAGCTTTTTATTTATAGCCAAGGCTGAAAATGTTTTTCTGGGCATTCATCAGACTGTGGGAAATGTAGGCCTATGCCTAGGTAGCATAGGTTACTGTGATACCCTAACTGACAAAAATGCCGAAAATAAGGCAAAAGAACAATCCAGTGGTGATTTAAGTGAAACCGTAACACATCCGGCACAGCTCCGGCAGGCGGAATCGTTTCACGCACTCGTTACGCATCTGTAACGGGATGATCAGGCGGTGCTGGATCGGCGCGGGCACATATCCGCAACAACCCCTAAAAACAGAGCAGAAACGGCTTCGGCCCGATGTGCGTTTGGACTCAGGAACGAGTCCGTGAGGCGGATGCGGGCCAGTCCCGGCTCTATGGTTTTGCGGTTGCGGCCCTGTTCCGCTACAGCCCAGTGGCTATCTGGGTTGGCTACAACCATTCAGGCCAGCTATCCGGCCTCTATGTGTAAAGCGTTACAAACACTTTATCAAGGCTCGAAATCGCTCCATATACTCCCAAAATGTATTCTCTGCATCCTCAAAATTTGCACAGCACAAATTGAGCGATGTTATATAGTTATGATGACAGCAGGCGAGCATCTGAGGATCTCTTCAGAAAACTGACGCAAATGAAAGTAAAAGTTGCAGATGCTCAAGACACAATCATCATCGTTAAAGTCAGTGCTTATGCCACTCTCCTATTGCAGTCCTTGATTTGAAATGAGCAGCTCATCAATAAAATGCAGCTCATATTTGTTGATTTCGGTTATGTGAACTTAAAAGTTCGTAGCTTGGGAATTGAAGATCGGATTTATATCCGTTTTGCCGAGACACGTGACTAATTGTAAATGAAATCGTGATAATGATAAATCAGATAGATATCTGATCTGTAAAAACACATGAAGTGGACCATGCAGGTATAAATAGGCCCAGCAAGAGAACTGTTGGGGATATATAGGAAGAAACATATAAAAATTGAATCGGGGAGGGGAATGTATCTCTGAACGAAACTGACTGTCTTCAGAACAGTTTCTCTGGCATTTTTACAGCCGTACCCAAAGAAACACCTTTTTCTTTCATAAGCACCACCGACTGTCAGAGAGTGAATTAGCATTTTTATTTAGTCCATCTGTTTTTGTTTTGTGCAGGTGTGTATTATGTACCAATTTCACAAAGCTAAAGTCAGACCCTTCTGTATTTGCTCTAAGTCTTGAAATGATGCAGTGTCATTTAAATCAAAAACAACTGCTCATGCTACATATGTCTATCTTTGTTTGGATCGTGATTAAAATGCAGTGTTTGCCTCGCATTTCAAATAGCTCATTTTTAAGGCAAGTTTGGCCAGTTATAGAGCAAATAAACTACAATAATTTGCTTAAAAATCGACAGATGGTGTCGAAAAACTCTGAATCGGCCATGAAAAATCTCTAGGTAGATCTGGCCTTTCATCAAGGCTGAGGTCAGGATCTTTGGCTTGAAAAGGTTGGTGACCACTGCTTTAGAGAAAGGGGGATGTGATGATGTCAGATGATGCTGTTCCCTGAGGTCACCACTAGAGGTCACTGTGTGCTGATGGGATGGTGTTGGACACAGAATGGCACAAACAGAAGAAACTGAGCAGAGAGAAATAAAGACACACATGTTATTACTGCACTACAGATTGATTGATTGCTAAATATGAAAGAAAACCATCATCTGATCTCGTCCTGCAGTGAACAGAGACTCATAATAGCACAGAAACACAATCAAACAGAGCTAAACGAGACTAAAAGAGTGTGATGTGAGAGAACACAAGAGATGACTTTAAAACATCAGGATTTATTCATTATTTAATGTGTCGCAATCATTTCTGTCCTTTCCTCTCCGTGAGTTTGGACCATTTCAGGAATTCAATTAAAAGTGCAATAAAGTTAATAAATGAAAACTGTGAAAGAGTTGACAGTGTTTTTACAGTATGCTTTTCATTTCTCTGATTCCTTCAGGTTTATGTCACATTGCATTGATGTGGAAAAATCATCTGATAAATGACTAAATGTGATTATAAACATGATCGGATGATGACAAACTTATTTCATATCACACAGATGTGATCAAACAAAGCCCTCTTTATGATTTATGATCAGGAGCTCTGCAGAAAGAGAAACGAAAGACAAAACTGAACAAATGAAGGCAAGGATGAACAGATGAAGAGATTGAATGAACGAGCCAAAGAAAAACGAATGAAAGAAAGAATAAAAGAACAAACTGAAGAGAAGAGAGAGAAACACAATGACCCTTTCATGTGTTGCGGTCACTACAGTGGACGGCTGTTCATAAAGCGTGTTCTTGCATTGCATGGGTTTTGATGGACCCTCGTGCATCATCCTACACATTTACACCGAGAGGAAAGCCTCTTATATCCATGTTTCTTACATCCATATCATATCCATGTTTCCTCCAATGGCCAGTCAGAAATGCCAAGCTGCTCCAGAATATCCGTCCATCCCTTCTATCCTAGGAGACTCTTGCCGGTAGAAATGTTGCAGCATCAGCGATATCTAATGAGTCACATCACAGTTCCAGTTCCCAAGTCTTGATTTTAGATTGGGAGAAAGTTGGGATCAATCATCTGTCCACTATAGCTATAGTTCAGCTGCAGTTCATCATCTCACTGTGACTGTTGTTTATGAAGACGCTTCATCTGAAGTCACTTTGACTGTAAATAAATGTATTTGTGTTATTAGAATGTGATCTAAACATCAGACAGTAATCTGATTATGGGATGCATGTTGCTTGTAAAGCTCATTTCAGACGAGACTGGAAACCCTGATGGCCAGGTCTTCTCAGAGGAGAGCTGTGGGAGAAATGTGTCCATGTTGAGCATGATCAGAATGGTCAGCTGATGAGGGTCAATGGACATACTCTGGCCCACTGGAGGAGCGTCTGAGTTGGGTTTCCACCGCTGACCGGCTGAAGAGCCGTCCTCATGTTCTGAGATCAGAGATACGCTCAACTTCTGTGAACTTCAACTCGATCAATCTAGATTTGTGTTTGTATTTTAGAGTTTACACGTGATTTTATACAATTGCTTTTTTTAAATTTTATACACACAATATTGCTGTGTTATTACGGTATTATGTTTAATACAGCATCTCTTCAGTTTAATCCATAAACTCTAGTGGACATCTGAAAATGTGTAAAATAATGACTTTTAAAATCTTGTTTTTCAAGCCCTAAGAGCAATAAAACGTATCTGACGGAGGTTATCATAATTCATGCACAAAGGATTAAATGTACCAAATAGGCAATAAAACATAATAAATTACATATAAAACAAACTGAAAAAGAGCAGAATAAATCTGACAATAGTCAAATAAAAACAGGAAAAAGTACAAAAGATCGAAAGAATGAACAAACTGAGGAATAAATAAAACAAGCACAAAAAAAATATTAAAACAAACAAGAACAAAATAATTATTAAAATACAAAAACAAACAAAGCGACATGAGTGCTCGCGCAAAAAAAAAAAAAAAAAAAACTAATTTACCACTTTATTCACAAAATATGAATCTCCAACGCGTCAACGTCTGCTCTCGCGCATGCGCAGTGGTGTGTGTTTACTCTCGTCACAAATGCAAAGTGAAAGTAAGCTGGAGCTCACCTGTCGACTGCCGCCATTTTAAGCAGGTAAAACACGAATACGGTACAGGAAAACAGAGCTTTAAAGTGTTTAATAGAAGCGTTTGTCAGAGTTTAATCAGGAATGTCCGTGTGTGTTTGATGTTAAAGCTGGAGGATTGGAGAAGCTGTATCTTGTGAAAGTTTGATCGAGGTGAGTGTTCATGTGTGTGACTTCC
This sequence comes from Gobiocypris rarus, assembly GCA_023029165.1. Classification (NCBI taxonomy): domain Eukaryota; kingdom Metazoa; phylum Chordata; class Actinopteri; order Cypriniformes; family Gobionidae; genus Gobiocypris; species Gobiocypris rarus. The sequence continues at coordinate 50,912,246 of CM040911.1, forward strand.
TCATATTAATATCAATCTCTGGAGGACATTTTGAGGGATTGTTTGATATGAAATCTTTGATGAAGGGTTTCTTTTGTGTTTGGTGATGTGTGTGTGATTCTTCAGAGGTTTAACAGCAGATGTGTAAGTTTCAAGTTTGGTTTATTTAGCACATTTAAACACAGCAAACATGGCTGACCAAAGTGCTGAACAATACACAAGTTAAAGAAACAAGGACATAGCCCAACATTTATGACATAAAATCACAGTGAATTAAAAGCTATAGAAAGAGAGTAGGTTTTAAGAGAAGATTTAAAAGTGTTTTCAGACTGAGCCGATCTGATATAATCCGGAAGGCTCTTCCATAGCCTAGGGCCGAAATAGCAAAGGCTCTGTCTCCTCTGTGTTTTAATCGAGATGTGGGACAGATAAAGTCTCTTATCCCCAGACCTCAGATTTCCTGTGGGATTGTGTGGACAGAGTAGCTCAGACAAACGGTTCCAGGCAGTACTCGCCAGCATTATTGGGGAAAGTTACTTTGAAAAGTAATGCATTACAATATTGCGTTACTTTAAAAGTTAATTATTGAGTTACTTAGCTACTTTTTAAGAAAAGTAATGTTACCTTTCTTTACTTTTTCTCACCTGGACTGGGCTTGTTTTTTTGTTTTTGTTTTTTTATAACAAAAAGGTTCTATTTTTGTGCAAATGTAAAGACCTCTTCATACCAAAATTGAAATAAGCCTCAGGCTGAGGTAAAAATACAAATTCACACGCTCTGCTGCGCTGCCATTCTGGGTAATGGAAGAATAGGACGAGGAGAGAAAAAAATTTTACCAATAAAAAAAAATCTAGTAAGTTTTGCTCATGGTTTAGCTGAATCATTTAAGGTCAGCAGCATTAATTATTGGAGGTTTGCATATTTTGCATTTGACTGATTTTATTGTTTTTGAGGAATACTCAATCTTTATGCAAGTGAGATGAATAAATGCTCAAATTTATTCTAGAACTACAATAACTATCATGTTCACTCACAACGCCTGTACTTACTCTCGATTTCATGGGTTAGGATTAGGTTAGGGTTATAAATGTAAAAAGTAACTTATGTACTTTTTGAAAAAGTTACTCAGATATTTTGTTGTAAATTTGAAAAGTAATGCGTTTTACTAGTTACTTGAAAAAGTAATCTTATTACGTCACTCAAGTTACTTGTAATGCGTTACCCCAACACTGGTCACAAGGGCCTCGCAAAGTAGTGACCGCTGACTTGATGTGAAAAGCTAGTTAAAGTTTATGTCCTTCCAAATACTATAAAAGTTAAACGACATAGGCTAGCTAAAATGTGCACCGTGGTTGCTGTATTATTCTGCTTGTTAGAATGTTATTATGCAGTAGGCTTACTTACTAACTTACTATATTTTTATCTTTGCGCGAGACTGCGCATGTGACAGCGATTCACGCATATATGTCACTTAAAATGCAAAAGTATAAATGAAACGCCTTTATTTCAGAGTCGTTAAATCCATTTTGACCGCTTCCAGCACTGCATCGTAAGAGCACGATTAAACGCGCATACAAAAGAAAGTGCGGCTGGCTTGACCGTGTATTTTCAAAGCACGACTGGCTTGACCGGTCATATACGCCACTCAGCGGCACCGCACGCCAGGCTCGTAGAGAGCTTTATTCAGGACATTTAAATTCTGATTTTAGCTGCCTCTGAAACTATAGATATTAGACTACCTAAGACGTTCAAGTAAATAGGCTACACTAGAAATCTGCACTCATTGAAAAACGGAAGGAATAAATCATGTCTCCCACTCCATGTCTCCAGACATATGCGCATCTTATGTATAGCCTAGGCCTATCTTGTACATGCTGCTCACTTTTCATAATCAACATATGACATTTAAAAGTAATATTATAGGCCAATATTTAAACATAGCCTAACAAAATACATGTGCGTCGCCTGTGCTTCTGATTGACATTTGTTCTTTATGACAGCGGATATAACTCACAATACTCCGTCATTTTTAGCCATACAGAAAAGTGCAAGACATAATTATAAAGGTCGTTTGGCAAATGCTTTTGACCCATTCATAATGTAGAACATATAGGCTAATTTAAGCTTCAAAATGGGTGCACTGTGCAGTTCAGTTACAGTTTAACTTTTTTTTTATATTCACATAAACAAAATATTTTTCCCGTTAATATACCCCTGGGCCTCGCATATCACGTTCACACTGGGCCTCTATGCGACCGGCCTGGTTCCAGGTTATTTGATGATTTAAGTAGAGTAGTATTTCAAAATCAATTCTGAGATGCAGGTAACCAGTGTAGAGATTTAAGAATTGGAGATACGTGATCAAATTCACGCTTTCTTTTGAGGAACTTTCCTGTGGCATTCTGTACTAGTTGAAGTCGGGCGATATAATTTTTGGACATACCATAGTACAGAGAACTGCAATCGTCCAAACGAGTTGTAATGAGCGCATGGATAGCAATCTCTTAGGTTTTCTCAGTAAGAGAAGATCTAATCTTAGAGAGAAGACACAGCTGGAAAAAACAAGAGCTGATCACAGCATTTATTTCAAATTTGAGGTTCTGGTCCCAGAAAACACCTCGATTCTTAATGCAGGGTGAAGTAAATGGAGCAAGGTAGTCCAGGTCAATGCTCCTGTTCCCAGAGTCTCCATGAGAGCCAAATACAATAACCTCTGATTTTGATTCATTCAAAAATAAAACATTTTGAGAAAACAGTTTCACTTCATCTAGGCATGCCAAAAGAGATTTCAGAGTTGCATGTTCGTTGCTTTTAGAGGTAGATCAATTTCGCATATCAGTGAAATGATACACCATGCTTTCTGAATATAACAATATTAGGATCACGGAGTCACCGGAGTCAGTCACTACTAGAATATCATAAGACATGAGTGACTGAGCTTGAGTTCACAGTCACGTGATCCTTTCCTCACACTCCAGATGTGTGCAGATAAATGATGAAGGATGTTTAATGTAATCATTTAATTTAATTTAGTGTGTGATGTTTGTTCATTCAGAGTCAGTGGAGGAGCTCAAACTCATCAGATTCTCCTGCAGCTTCATCATGGCTGATCCACAAGGATCCACAGATGGAGATTTCTCCAGGACGAGGTGCTTTAACACACACTGATCAATATTGTGTTACATCACAGATAACGATCACACACAGACAGACACAGACAGACACAGACAGACACACACAGACACACACAGACACACACAGACACACACAGACACACACACACACACACATATAAAGACTGATCCCAGTAATCTAAAGGATTAAACTGAATCTGTTCTCTGTTCCAGTTCAGTCCAGCAGAAGAGCTCAAACCCAGAGTCCAGCTGTGTGTCTATGAAGAGTGACCACTCTATGGGTCAGCCACCAGTGTTTAAGAGTGGAGACACGGCCTGATCTCAGGTATATCATCCTGCGAGGCCACTCTAGGCACGGATACTGGATCACTGGATCACTTGCCAAACGCTTCATTTTCATAAAATCAGTTCAGTTAGAGACACAACAATTAAAAACTGAACGTGTCTGTTGGATATAATGAGTGAGCCGATTGAGTGTCACGCACAAACGCAGGAGTCGGATTACATTCATCACATGACGATATTTGCATCATCAGAGGATTTTTCCAGAAATAAAATACATAACTTAGGGGATATGAGGGGAAAGTACGATAATTTGAATATACTCGGTTTCTACAGATGCAAAGCTTAATGCTAATCGCTGAAGTAACCCTTTAAGTCTGAGCCCTCGTCCTCCATTATGCCACTGAACAGAGTCATGTGATCACGGTTGATGTTCGCCTGAGTTGAATCATTCTATAAATCTATAGTTGTTTTCCGTTTGTTTGTTTTGATTTCTTAATATTACAGTTTTCTCAGTTGCTTTGGTTCATTTGGTTCTGTTCTCTGTTCCAGTTCAGTCCAGCAGAAGAGATCAAGACCAGAGTCCAGCTGTGTGTCTATGAAGAGTGACCGCTCTATGGGTCACCCACCAGGGCTTAAGAGTGGAGACAAACGGCCTGATCTCAGGTATATCATCTCTATAAAATTTATGCTTACAGTATTTGATTTTTATGAAATGTGTATTAATATACAGCAGTGTAACACGTGTCCTAACTACATGTGACGCAACGCTGCAACACACGATAAAAGACGTCTTTTCCATGTTAATTAGAGTTTGTGTCCTGACCAGCCGTGAAATCGACAAATTACTCTATTTTAGAAATGATTTCTATTTCTGGAACAACAACACAAAACATGGCAATGATAATCTCAGGTAGTGTTTATGGGCTTTATTTAATGTTAAAAGCGTGTAATGTGACTATGAATATCATTTGTTGCTCCCAGCTTTGTTAGTCGTACTAAAAGCAACAATGGATAATTCACCTCAGATCTTGAAATTAAACAAATGGAAACAAGAATGTTCAAACTGTGAACAAACGAGTATATTCTGTGACAAAGATTGTTTTAGTAACTCAGTTTGTATTTTTAGTAGGGTAAACGTACCCATTAAAGGGGTGATGAATAGAGAAATCAACTTTCCCTTGAGCTTTTGATTTATGAAAGGTCATGGTAATATAAGAATATCCTGTAAGTTTCAGAGTTGAAAACTTCCTTGTTAGTCAACGTTAAGCTTTATAGACACCAGGCCCAGAAAACAATAGAGTGCTTCACACTGACGTCATTGCGCACGAAACACGCCTCTACAGAATAATAAGCAGGTGTAATTCAGTAGCCCCGCCCACCGCCTCATCGGATCACGATCAAGATGTTGTGGAAGAACTCAGTCGCTGCATAAGCTTCCTTCGGATACTAATATTAGGAATGAGTGGTTGAACTTTATTTTTAATGAAGTTCCAGCTCACGGGGAAGACATGTACGTGTTCGCTTCATTTCACTCTGGAATCGTTCATACAAGTCTCAGGTGCTGGATTTGCAGACACAGTGTTGTGTCTTCTATTTTGATTCGACAGGAATGGTGCAACAAACTTATGTGAGTAAAACGTCTTTTTTACATGTAATAGTAGTCCCGGGGCTTTGTGTTTTCCAGACGGGCTAGCAAAACGTGGCCAGGCGATGAATCTCAAAAAGTGAAATAATATTCCTTTCTTGATCTGTGTGTGTGTGTGTGTGTGTGTGTGTGTGTGTGTGTGTGTGTGTGTGTGTGTGTGTGTGTGTGTGTGTGTGTGTGTGTGTGTGTGTGTGTGTGTGTGTGGTTCGTGCTTATAATCGATCGGGCGGGCCATGTAATACAGAAATAATATTCCAATCAATCTCGGGTGGATGAGAAATAAATCATTGTGTTTGTTTGATGAAGACGTTTACGAGCCTGTGATCGAGAGAATCATTCCTGCCGCTTTCAGAACAATCCTCCTCATGAACTGAACTGACAGGAGCTGAAGCTCATTAAATATGCAAATCTTATCCAATCCCAGCCGTGCGTTTTCTTCCAAGTCTCCAGCGGCACGCCATCGAAACCCAGCGTTCAGGAGAAAGCCTCAAAACCAGAATGTCATTAGTTGACCTCAGACAACAGTATAAAATTAAAAAGCCAGTTCATGACCCTTTAAGCTCACAACATGGGAACATTCTTGTTTATTTTAAACAACATTTTTAAAGAATAATTTTATGAAGATTAACTTGAAGTGACAATTATCAGTTAATGTTTAAAGTCTGTTTATGAAGTATTTACACAGACGTTCAGTGTGGATGAGCTTAAAGGAGCACACTGAGCTTTACTGGAACAGCAATCATTTTAAAATTAATAAATATTATTAAATTAAATTTAAAAGGACAATTTTGCTTTTGAATCTAACTGCAATTATTTCACATCCAGGTTCAAGGTTATAATATACAAAAGTCTAAAAACATTAATCTCTTAATTTTGCAGTAAGAAGTCATACTTATTGAAAATAAAGGCTTAAACGTCTAAAAACTGCACATTTAAGTGGCTCCTCTTCTGGGGAAAGTTTTCAGACAGCTTTCAAAATGGCCGCCAGACAGTGTGAACACATGAAAACCCATATCTCAGAGTGCAATGATGTGATTAGCTTGAGATTACAGGAGGTATATAGTAACAAGCACATCAATTGGTTAAGACATCAATAAATTATTTCAAATATAGTAGTGTGCATAAAGGGTACTTGAGCTTAATAGGTATGTTTACCCTAATGTTTAAATTGTTTAATATTTGTGAAGAATTTGATTATGTAATTACACATTTCCAGTGCCATTGAGATTAATCTCTATTGCCGTATACTTGCCGTGAGAGCCCGCCTACACGCTGTTCTGATTGGCTGTGGTTTTTGATTGATTTGTTGCATCTCGTAGTCGCGTCTGCTGGAATCTTATCACGTCACGCGTAGTTACTTAGGACACGGTGTAATGAGTTCAGATCCTGTGCGTTTCAGTCTATTAATGATGATCATTGTGCTCTTGTGTAAAGCTCTATGTATTGTATTGTTAATACATTCACACACTGTAAAAGCTGTTGGTCTGTTACTCAGTTAATGACACAATTACATCAATATCAGTGTGTCTGATTCTTTACCCTCTTCATTCTGATTTAAGGGCAAATCTTCAATCCAGACCAGTTCAAAACAAAACTGTGTTCACGCCTGAGATTCAACCACAAGACTTTAATGAAAGCATGTGTCCTGGTTTCAGGTAAAATGTGGGACTTTTGTTGTGGTTTAATTTTAGGAGCTGCGATGACATCACACATCACTCAAACACATGATTAATGATTGACACATTTCAGAAACCGTATGATGTTCTGTGTCCCATAATACAGCAAACAAATCATCCATTCTGTGATCTATGGCTATTTACTTCTCTAACTTGTGTAATAATGTGGTATTTTAATCTCACAGCCATGACTCTAAACCTGCTGAAGTCCTCGACACACTGAGATCAAATCTGAGGAAGAAGTTTGAGTGTTTGTGTGAGGGAATATCAAAGCAGGAAACCCAACACTCCTGAATGAGATCTACACAGAGCTCTACATCACAGAGAGTGAAAGTGGAGAGATCAATAATGAGCATGAGGTGAGACAGATTGAGACACAGTCCAGGAGAGCAGAAACAGAGGACACAGCGATCAAATGCAGTGACATCTTTAGACCTTTACCTGGACAAGACAAACCCATCAGAACTGTGCTGACAAAGGGAGTCGCTGGCATTGGAAAAACAGTCTCTGTGCAGAAGTTCATCCTGGACTGGGCTGAAGGGAAACAGAATCAGGACGTCCAGCTCATATTTCCACTTCCTTTCAGAGAGCTCAACTTGATGAAGGACAAAACACTCAGTCTTTCAGATCTTCTTCATGTCTTTTTCCCTGAAACCAAAGAAATGGAAATATCCTGTGATCAGTATAAAGTGTTGTTCATCTTTGATGGTCTGGATGAGTGTCGTCTGTCTCTGGATTTTCAGAGCGATGTGAGGTTGTGTGATGTGACTGAATCAGCCTCAGTGGACGAGCTGCTGACGAACCTCATTGCGGGGAATCTGCTTCCCTCGGCTCTCATCTGGATCACCTCCAGACCCGCAGCAGCTGATCTCGTCCCCTCTGAGTGTGTCCATCGAGTGACAGAGGTACGAGGCTTCAGTGACCCACAGAAGGAGGAATACTTCAGGAAGAGAATCAGTGATCAGAGTCTGGCCAACAGGATCATCTCACACCTGAAGTCATCAAGGAGCCTCTTTATTATGTGTCACATCCCAGTTTTCTGCTGGATCTCAGCCACTGTTCTGGAGAAGATGTTGAGGAAAGCAGAGACTGGAGAGATTCCCAAGACTCTCACTCAAATGTACACACACTTCCTGATCCTTCAGACCAGCATCAAACATGAGAAGGACTATGAGAAGAGAGTGAAAGATGAAGACATGATTGTCAAACTGGGGAAACTGGCGTATCGGCAGCTTGTGAAAGGAAACCTGATCTTCTATGAGGAAGACCTGAGCGAGTGTGGCATTGATGTGACAGAAGCATCAGTGTACTCAGGATTGTGCACTCAGATCTTCAGAGAGGAGTTGGGCTTGTATCAGGGGAAAGTCTTCTGCTTTGTTCATCTGAGCCTTCAGGAACATCTAGCGGCTCTATATGTGCATCTCTCCTTTATAAACAAGAACATCAATGTGTTTGACCAGATCACCAAACCAACTAATGGAGACACCGCTTCACTGTCTGATCTCCATCAGAGAGCTGTGGATGAGGCTTTAGACAGTAAAAATGGGCATCTGGACCTTTTCCTTCGTTTCCTTCTGGGTCTGTCAGTGAAGTCTAATCAGAGTCTCTTACAAGAACTAAAGACACAGACAGGAAACAGCTCTCACAACAATGAGAAAACAGTCGACTATATTAAAGAGAAGATCAGTGAGAATCCCTCTCCAGATAAATACATCAATCTGTTTCACTGTCTGAATGAACTGGGTGATCTTTCACTGGTGAACGGAGCTCGACCTCATATGAGACATGAAGGATTACGTGCTGTGAAACTCTCCTCATCTCAGTGGTCAGCTTTAGTTTTTGTGTTGTTGTCCTCAGAGAAGACGATGCAGCGGTTTAACCTTAACAGATTAATTGGAGGCAGAAATGATCGGTAAGTAACACTGAGTTCAATCATTACATACTAAAACATTATGATCAAAGAGAAACACAGAGATCAGAGGTGTTTAAATCACGGGGCACAGATTGATTTCTGGGATATTGTTCATAATTTGCGGGTGTTTCTCAAACGGAGGCTGTGTCCTAGTAAGGCTGCATATCTCGACTGCACGTCATCAAGCGCCTCTGAAGGCGTCTCAGTTTGAAGGATCCTTCGTTTCGCATCTTTAATTCAGCTCAATCCCCACAATCCTTTGCACACATTCACATTCATGAAGAAGACCTGCTGGAGAACGGCACTGAGCTTATCTGAGTTCATCATGAAAATAATGTTTTCAGAGATGAAGGCACACGTGTTATCTTTTGTTTTGGTGTAAATGAATCAGTCGACACTAAACTGCCAATAATGTGAGCCACTGGAGACACAGACGGCTGTCATTCACTGCATTGCATTCATAGAACAGCCAGTTAATATAAAGATCTTTAATACAAAGTGTTTCCCAGAATGAAGTTTGAACAGTATTTTGGTGGCGTGACCGTGGGGCGGGAACACGTGTGCCGTGAGCCATGAGCCCTTACTAGAGCGTCCTCATAGTGTTTAATGCTGAGGAGGACTGGAGTCTACAAGCCTCAGAAGGACTGGACTAGGAAAGACACAACCTCACTAGGATGCAGCCATCCGCTTGAGACGCTCCCAATATCAACATGAGGAGACTCCTGGAACTTCCCGGAGAGCTGGGATGTCTGATTATGGGAGTGAATCCGCTGAACTATTGATCGGAGTCGCTCCTGAAACTGTGATGGTTGACACAGTGATCACCATAGCAACGGACGGGACAGTAACCTGTGATGTCATCATAGATCTGAGCACTGAGTGTTGTAGTGTAAATGCAGACTAATAGACCGGACACAGAAACACTGACCAGAGAAAGAGACCACAGATCTGTGTCCGTTATAAACCAGCTTCATTAAAACAGCATTTGAGGGGATTTAATGTATTATTTACTTATGATATTAATTTTTATTATTATTATCAGTAATAATTAACTCGGGCTCGACATTAAGCCTGTTCACGTGTTTGTCATTCACATTGTCCGAGTAAAAAAATAGTTTGTCCAGAATTTTTGTCAGTGTTGTAAATATAATTTATTCTGAAGCAATATTCTCTCCAGTGTTCAAGCAGCTTTGACATGTTTAAATCTGCATATCTGTGATATCTTTACCTTTTATAAACGGCATTTTTTCAAAATCGTATGAATTAAATATATATATAGTGTTATGCTTCAGCTTTTATTTTAAATTTGATCAGTAAATTAAATTAGAATAAGACACTATAGGTTACCAATCAAATTAAATAATTTACACTAAAAATGACAACGACATTAAATAAATGTTATGAGATTGTTTTAAATATTTAGAATATAGAAATAAGAAATGTTTAACCAAGAAACTAAAGCACCAGTAGGTGGCGCAGGTGACTCTTAATGACCGAGTCATTGAGTCGCTCATTCAAACGATTCATTGAAGAATGAGGCTGTCGTTTATGAACAGGTCATTGAATCTTTGATTCAACCGATTCATTCAAACGCTGAATCGCTTCAGTAACACACTGTTGCTGTGAGAAGCGTTACGGTTCTGCTGTGATCTTTGTTTGGATCTATTTTCGCTCCTGAAATAGAACAGAAACAGTCAATATTGCATCTGAAATGTAAGTGACTTAATGTTAATTAACTGTTTATTGAGCTGTCATATGAAATCAGTGTCATTTCCAATCGTGGTTGTATTCAGGAAAACAGCACTCTTGATTGTGTGGTGTTGCTTAACTGTAGCTATCATATGTTATAAATATAAAACTCCACAGTTTGTGATTTTAACCGTGTATGTTAACGGAGTTCCTCTGTGTGAGCGGCGCTGTTTGTTGTGATTTCCTCGAGAGGCTGCACGGCGTCAACAGCTCAACCTTGTTAACACCAGTTCATTATACATTACATTATATCATTATTATCCACTATCCATCGACACTTACACTAAATCAATGAACAATCATTCTTGTGTTTGGTCATTCCCTAGATATCTTTTGTTATTGGCGTTTTAATCAGGATACTTTTCGGTCGGACACTTGCCCCTTCAAAATCCACTTGTCCCGGACAAACGGACAAGCGTAATGTCCAGCCCTGATTAACTTATTCTTTATGTTCAAACAGTGACACAGTAAACACAGGAGATGAAGTTCTTCAAGATGCTGCCTGTGGTTACAGCAACTAGATCAGCTGAGTAAGTAACACAATCATCAGCAACTAGATCAGCTGAGTAAGTAACACTGAGAACAATCATCACTGTGTGTGTGTGTGTGTGTGTGTGTGTGTGTGTGTGTGTGTGTGTGTGTGTGATTTAAACTGTCCTTCTGATTTAAACGTGTTTGCACATAATGTATAGTACAGATATACTTATGAATATTAACCATGTTTTATTGTAGTAAAATGATTTGCTGTATTGATTACCATTTGTATAAACACACAATATCATTAAACTATGGATTTAAAGCAAAACTATGGTTAATTTGTGTTTACCATGGAATAACTACAATAACCCTGTTTTATTTATTGATGTGTGTTTAGTTGTAAACCCATGGTTAATGTGTAAGGGTAGATATATTCACTGTGTGTGTGTGTTACTCCGCTGACACGTGTGTTTGAAGCACAGCATTGGGCAGGATGTGGAATAGTGTGTTTTGACAATAAACTAAATAAATTGGGCTTTTTATCCGATTAATTAATGAATTAATAAGGAAATGATCCGCCAACTGACCGATGGAGAGTTTGATATATTCTATCTGAGCCCCAGCGTGAGTTTAAGGCCGTTATTTTAGAAAGCATCACCTGATTATTTCCATGGCGAATCATGTTAGTCAGACACGCAGACACAATAGCACCGCATGACAGATGCATCGCTCTTATATTGTTTTTCCTTCTTTATTTAAAATATTCACAATCTTTTTGGTGATGTCATCAAACACCTGATATTCTGACTCTTAAATGTAAGTGAACGTGTTTTGTAGTTTGAAACCCTTTATAATGATCATGTTAGTTGATCTATAATGCGTGATGGACCCGCCATGTTAGTTTGCGCAGTTCAGAGAATCGGATCTGTGGATTTCAACACGTAAATTCATCCACTTCTCCTGAAATACATGAGAGTCAGTGTCCGTGAAGTGAGAAGAACAGAGTAAGTTATAGTTACTCACACAATGTGTGTCTGATATGAATAAAACACGTTTCCATTTATAACTGAAGGATTGTTATTGTTCCATAGACATCAGTGTGTATTTTACAGACTATAAATGTGTATTTTTATATCATATATATTTATAACCTGGTAAATCTCACTTACATCAAACATGGAGATCTGTGCTTTTTAAATAATGAAGTCTCTGTGTCTGATCTGAGAGAGTGAAGAGTGTGTCATTGTTCTCTACAGGTTGATTGGTTGTGTGTCACAGATGAAGGTTGTGCTGCTCTGGCTTCAGCTCTGAGATCAAGCCCCTCACACCTGAGAGAACTGGATCTGTCTGGGAATAATCTAGAGACTCGGGAGTGAAGCTGCTCTCTGCTGGACTGGAGAATCCTCACTGTAAACTGGAGACACTGAGGTAAGATCATACGTGACTCTGACATGAAACTGAGTCTCTGTGTGTGACGAGCAGGGCAGGCGAGCCGTGAGAACGTGCGAGGCCGGTGTGTGACTGCAAATGAGCACACTGTGAATTTTATGATTTAATTTATTCATAAAGTAACAAAATGGAATAGGGAATCAAACTATTTACATTTAGAGCTGTCACTAACAATTATTCTGGTAATCAAGTATTGTCGATTTGACGAATCGAGTAATCCGATTTTTGTGTAAGAAAAATAGACCTAAGCAAACAATGGCCTTTAAAATGACTTAAAATACAAATATAATAACAATGGGGCAATAATATTTGGTTCAAATAAAGTATCAAAACGCAACCCAGAGAAATCCAAACTCCAGCGCCAGTAACAGTCCAGATGGTCAGCAGTAAGAGAGCCGCCCGAGACCAGGGAATTCTGAGAGGAACAGGAACCGAAACACAACTGGGCAGAGACAAAATATGAGAGAGAAACAGAAACAAAATCAAATAAAACAACAAAACTAGACAAGAAGAAACGGGCAGGTGAACAGCAAGCAGCCCAGAAACACACTGGCAGAGAACAAAAGGAAAGAAAGGATCGATAGAGCAGAGAAATCAAGCATAAGGAAAAACCGCTGAGCAAACAGCGGACGCGCTGATTGTGAAACACCAACACAGCTGTAAACACACGTGGAAAAGACAAAAACAAACACAAAGGAGGAAGAAACAGAAGGATCAAAGAGTCCTGACACTACTGTTCAATAAATACCTGTGTGGTTCAGTTCAACCTCTCTCTCCGAGTCTGGTGTTTACAGAGGAGTTGCACTAATCCCTCAGGAATAAGTGTTCAACTTTTATTCTCAGATAACCAGAAAGGACCAACACATATTCTTCTGCTCAATAAGATGAAACAAATACTTTTATCCAGATTTTAATAATATAGAAAATGCATCTGTGCCCTCCAGTGGACGTCATGTGCCAACGGTATATTGGGCCTATTGGGCCTGTATTTATAGGTTCTGCATTATTTTGTATGTTTTAGTTCAAATTATGATATGATTTACACTTGAATAGTTTTATTAAACAGCAATATTAAATAGTCTTCATATTTTATCATGTATTTCAATGCACGGTCTATATTTATTTATTAGGTCATATAAAAGTGTTGGCATACAGTTGTTTTATATATTTCATCATTATTTTGAATAGTTTTGATTGGTGGAAGAAGGTAAATAAATGAGACTAATTATGATACTGGTTTTCATTGGTTTCCAATAAAATGAGTTCCCATTCAGTCGACGTTACGCCAGGTTATGACGTTCGAGTCATGGAGTTTTAAAATAGCATCCAGGCCTAGAAAAGTTTTGTAAAAATCATGGAAATGTGTTTGATAATATTTCTGTAATAGAATAAATGTTTATAGGGCTTTGGGGCTGAGCCTGCCCTTTATCAAACTTCATCAAAAGTTTCTCTCAACAATTATCATCAATAATATTGTGCTCAGTAAACCAGAATTTGAATTATTTTAATACGTACAATGTGTACAAAACAGTAAAACAAAGTGCTCAAAAGTCAATCTGTCAGTCTGAGATGTCATGATGACGCTGCCATGGTTCGCAAACTGGTGCCAGTCTGCTTGACTGCCCCTCCTCTTTTTTTTTCTTTGTTGTAATTATTCTGCTCATTGTTTATATAAAATGCAATAAGTTCTTCTGTATCAGTATCATATTCATTGTGACCCAGTAAAGCCCAGTTTATGCTTCTGCCAGTGTTCGTATTGCTACTGTAGGCTGTGTGTTGCACGCGTATCTTATGTATTGACACACATCTCCAAAATGTAACAACGTGTGTGTGTGTGTGTGTGTGTGTGTGTGTGTGTGTGTGTGTGTGTGTGTGTGTGTGTGTGTGTGTGTGTGTTGTGTGTGTGTGTGTGTGTGTGTGTGTGTGTGTGTGTGTGTGTGTGTGTGTGTGTGTGTGTGACAGTGATTCATGCATACATGTCATCAGCACCTAGGCTCAGAGAGCTTTATAGACCCTTTTCACATTTCCGGTTTCTCAGAGCGGAAGTCTCATAGTTGTTAACTAAGGTGAAAGAGAGAATACATTAAATATTTTTGTGTCTCGATTTGCTCATAGCAAAAGAAAAACGCAAATATTGTGAGATTGATAACAGTGAAAAGAGAGAAATATGTAATTTTACAATCACTCCATAGACGCTGTATTAACACACTCACAGCAGTAAGCTGTTTTTTGTAATTTGATGCAAAAGTAATCTAATACAAACTAGTAGTGTTATAAATGTACAAACATTAAAAACAAAATACAAAAAGCGAGGATTTAGGATATTAATGACCGCAAAGCACATCACAGTCTGTGAAAAGGGTCCTTCAGTCCACTCAGATTCTGATTTCAAATGTTCAAATGAGCAGACAGTTCAAACTCTAACTGACAAACTCAAATGTTGACAGTTGGAGAGGCTCATTAGACTTAGGATGAACAAATCAAAATTTTGGCAAACCAAACACAGAAAGAAATTATGCCAATTATTAGTACCATTGCATTTAATGACTGTGTAACTTTACTAAAAATATTAAAGTTTAAAATAATAAATCAGTTACAAATTATGCAAATATTTATTTAGCACATTGCAACAATGCTCAGTATAAAATAAAATTCAAACTAAAATGTTTAACTTAATCTCACTCATTTGTGCATTAAATAATAATGTACTGGCCTGCAGAAAGGACAGAAATATAATAAAGTAATCAAACATAAAATAACTGCATATTTAACTGTTTAAATGAAAGATTAACTTATTAAACTTACAAAGCTATTCAATCTGAGAGATGTCCTTGTCTTTGTTTGAGATTAAACAGATCGCAGTGGCAAGTTTAAGACCTGATGCAGGGATATGCGTCCTTTCTCGACTGTATAAAGTTCATCAAGATGGACATGTTGACATACTTTTGTGTGAGTTTGTCCGTAAGCAAGACTTGAAAGAGAACTCAATAGACCTTTCTCACAAAAACCGGAAATACAATGGTCAAGCGGAGTTCTGTCGCCAACATCAGAAAACATACCGCAAGAGAAAATGGATCAGAGAGTCTACACAACTTGTACATTTGACAAGAAATATTACATTTGATGGAAATGAACAATTACCTATTTCCATAAGTCTCAGATTACGTTCTATGAAGAATCAGCAATGACACGTTCCTTGAACAAGATGATATCCGG
This sequence comes from Gobiocypris rarus, assembly GCA_023029165.1. NCBI lineage: Eukaryota > Metazoa > Chordata > Actinopteri > Cypriniformes > Gobionidae > Gobiocypris > Gobiocypris rarus. Next base: position 50,927,768 of record CM040911.1, read on the forward strand.
ACTTTGGCTACAGTTCAAAATAGTTTAAACATCACAGTGCACAATTCTATTTTTAACATGCAACATAATACTTTTCATAAAATTATAGATATATTTTTATTTTAAAAGACAATATATATAATAATAATAATAACAATAATAATAATAATAATAATAATAATAATATGTTTACAACATTTGTTTAGAGGAGGCATATCACTGAATATGAATAAATGCTAAATATTAAGACATAAAAGAAAATATAATAAAAAATAATGTTGATTAACATCACGTTATATATTTCCAAAATATATTCACAATATGTATGGAGGCATTTAGCAAAACAGTGAATGTACTTAATTTGATCTTGTTAAAGTATATATACGCAACACACACATATCCTCATCATTAAATCATAGCATACATTTTGAACATAAAAGAATATAAACGAGGCTCAAACATCCATTTAAGCATGCATGTTTATTTTAGTAACGTTAGTTCTGTCATTGAACAATACTACAGCCTGTAAAACATTTAAATAGATATCAGTAAATAATGGTAGTAAAATAATATAAGTGAAATATTAGTTTAAAAATCCTGGTTTTATATTTCACAGAGGTGCATCATATTCCGCTTTGCGCTGAAAATGTAGGATCACAGACAGTAAAAGAAAGTGTAGGACACGAGCAGGAAAGTTTGTTCCTTCATCCGTGGATAGCCTGAATCCATTTCCGAACTTCACCATCAACAGGGAAGGAATGAAACGACAGATATGACTGCTTTTGGGAATAACTAGAACAGCCCGTAAGCCACAATAACTCCTGCTTTTTGCCATTTGTTTCCTGTTGCTGAAAAGCAAGTAGGTTACCACACGACACGTATTTCGGTCACAAATAGAAGTTGTGAAAAGGTCTATATTTATGCGCTGTGAGACGAAACGCGCCATGAGTGCAGGAGACGGATCTTCCCACAGCGCTGAGTTCTCATTCCGCCTTCTGGCTCTACAGTGAAGAAAAGACTGGTCATATTCCAACATAATGCAGCACTCATGCACTGAACAAAGTTAGAGAGACCGTTGCCCACGTTCATTATCGCTGTTGTTGTAGTGTATCACTGAGGAGCCAGCACTGTATCCATCACAGAAACAGAAAGCAAATTTTAGTTACATCCCATATTATAGATGCTATCAGATGTGAGATGAACACATAAACACGCAGACACAAATTTGTTTAGACCTCTATGGTTTAGCAGCATGTGCAGGTCAATTTTCACATTTTTCATTACAACATTTCACTGTGATAAAAGTCTTTTCAGAAAAGTGGCAGAATATTTGTGCATCTAATTAGACTCCATTAGCTGCCATTCTATGTGCTATTTCTAATGTGTGTGTGAGAGTGTGAGAGTGTGAGAGTGTGAGAGTGTAGAGTGAGAGTAGAAGAGTGAGAGTGAGTGTGTGTGTGTGTGTGTGTGTGTGTGTGTGTGTGTGTGTGTGTGTGTGTGTGTGTGTGTGTGTGTGTGTGTGTGTGTGTGTGTGGAGTTTAGGTTAGACAGTGTGTAGAGTGTAGAAAAGAAGAGGTTTGCTGTAGGGAGCACTGTGTTTCAAATACAGTTTTGTTTAATTTGTCTGCAACTTGAAGCAGGGAATGCTGCTTGATGGTGGGAATAGTGGCTGAGATGTCGGATACCGTGTTGTCTGCCTCTCACACGCTCCATCAGCTGAGATTGCATGACATACCTTATAAATACAGTAAAGCTGAGCCTTGGATAAACAATTTATATCGCAATCATATCGGCACAATTTTATATATAAGACAGTAAATTATGAAAAACAATGATTATTGTGTATATCACACAATATGCACTCCTGTAACTTTCACAGCAAAAATAAAAAAAAAAAAATAAAAATACAAATAAAGTGATGAGCTCAACATCTCATTACACACTCAGACACACACACACCTCACAGACACACACACACACACACACACTCACAGAAACACTCACACTCTCACACACAAAGTCACACACACTCACAGTCACAGACACACTCACATCTCACTCACACAGTCACACACACACGCGCACGCTCACTCACACACACACACACACACACACAGGCTCACAGCACACACATACACACACATGGTACTCACACACACAATGACTATCACTCAACTAAAACACACACAGTCACTCAACTCACTCACTCACAGCTGCACCTCATCACACACGCCACATGCACATCATTCACTCAAAAATCATTAGCACACACACATGTTCATTCACACACACGCACGCTCACTCACACACACACACACATGCCGCTCATTCACTCACACACAGCGGAACACGCACACCTAATTCACACACACATGCACACACACACGCACGCACACACTCACACACGCTCATTCACACACACTCTACACACACACACACATACACATATCACACACACACATTGGGTTTCCATGTTTTATGGGTCTTTCCACAGAAATAATGTTTTTATACTGTACAAACTGTATATTCTTCCTCTAATCCTAACTGATGTATTTTAACAGCGTGAACTAATGAGTATTTATATATATTTCATATTGACAGTAATTTATTTAATTTGTTTGGGGCACCTATTATGCTCCTTTTGTCTCAGGTGTCTGTGAGTGTGCCTGTGAAGTTTCAGATCAAAACACAGATCATTTAATATACCATGTTGAAATGCCAATTATGGGTTTGAAGAAAATGAGCTGTGTGTGTGTTTTTAAATGCAAATGAGCTGTTGTGTGTGTGTAGATGCCTGGCTACACTACAGGAGTTTTAGAGATTTATAGATTTCCTCCCGAGAATCAGAGATAGATAGATCTTGATAGATAGATGGTTCCGATGGGCGCTGATTATCTGGTATGAGATAGATACAGATAAATAGATGATCTGATACATAGATGGGATAGATCATATCAAACATGTTTGATATTTATCGGGATGAGCTAGATTGTAATAGTAGTACTGATAGATAGAATAGGAAACAAGATGTCTAGATAGACGGATAGATAGACATTTGAAATGGCGATGAATAGACAACACGGATAAATAAATATATATAGAGAGAGAGATTGTTTGTGCGTGTGTGTATGTAGATAGATGTTTGTGTGTGAGTGTAGAGAGAGAGAAAGCTGCAAACCCTTGTTTCTTATAAGTAGACACATTTCATAATACATAGATACTAGCATCAATTGTATTTTAGATACAGCACAAATCTACACTGGAAAAGGTGACACTATCGCTTTGAACTAGGCAGGTAGATATAACGGTAAACATTCTAGCACACTATGATACTAATATAGATAGATACCTCCATTTGAAGAACTAGATAGTCCATGTTGATGTAAACATATAGATAGATTTTTCCACTGCACAATAGATAGATAGATATTGATAAATAGAAGGTTTATATGGATTCCAATCTGAGATAGATAGGTATAGATAGATAATAACATTTTGATAGTGTGTGATAGATAGATTTCAAATCTTGTAGTGTGAGCATGTTTAAGATTTGAGAAAGAAAATCTGCAGATAGATTCTCCTGAAGATAGATAGATAGATAATAGATTTTACAATCGGATAGGATTTTAAAATGATAGATAGATAGATAGGCATTAAATAGATAGATGAGCTGCTAGATAGAGAGGGCGGAGCCTTCACATCTCATGAACACCAGAACAGAATGAAAACTGAAACATGATATCTGTGTGTTTTGATGATCATATGATATGCAGACATGTTCATGTGACATAGCAGTTCTTCATCATCATGAAATATTATCATCTGCATGTGATTTACAGATAGATCAACTTACACACACACACACTCACACACACACACACACACATAGATGCTTGTCATATGCGACAGAGCTGATATCAGCACATCCGTGAGTAGTCATTAAACTAGTTCTCTTGCATATGTTATTGGATTAAACTGCCAAATGCTCACAAGGTAATGATAGAAGATACAAAGTTTAGATGAAAACAGTTGGTTGTGATAGATAGATAGATAGATGCAGATAGAAATCTTGTGTGATATTAGATCCATCTGTCGATAAAGTGAAAGCAGTTTAGATACAGTGTGTATTGCTCTATCTGGTTAATATGATAGAACAACAGGAAATCACTCACTGATGACTGAACTTTAGATAGCTTTAATAAGAACACATCTCTTACTTGAATGCTGCTGTTAATGCTCTGGAGGAGATAAACATGGAGGACTGTGAACAGCTCTCTGAGGGCGGGTCTGATAGTATGTCAGTGTCCATCAAGAGTGGGCGGGCCTCTGGAAACTGGAATCTGGAAACGGCTTGTGAGACACTGCTTATGATTTATGGGGATTAAAAAAATGAGTGTGGATTTTTACCATAATAGTGGTTGTTACACACTGCCAACACACATTTATGTTCAAACACCTTATAAAAGTGAATTTTATTTATAGGTGTTTAAGTGGTCATGTTCAGCTTTGGAGATAGACTTAATGTGTGTCATTGTTCTCTACAAGTTGAGTTGGTGTGGTGTTACAGATGAAGGTTGTGCTGCTCTGGCTTCAGCTCTGAGATCAAACCCTCACACCTGAGAGAACTGGAATCTGTCTGGGAATAATCTAGGAGACTCAGGAGTGAAGCTGCTCAATGAGGGAGGATCCACATTATAAACTGGAGTCACTCTGGTAACAATAGTTATTATCAGTTTCCATCATCATATTTTCATTTAAAGTTCAAATGGCTGTTTTACTCACTAGAAATAAAAAGGAAATGTGTAGTGGAGTGTAATGATCATTTCTGCTGGTTCTGGATCAGCTGTCCGTCCGTTGTGTGGAAGTGAACTTTCATGACCTTTTGATGTTGTAAAGTGACTTTGAGCATCAGATAGAAGCTATATTATCATGTGTGAGAATTAATAAAGCTTATCTAGTTAGTGCTCAGTTTTCTTATGAAAAGATGTGACAGACGTAATGTCTCACACTGCATATGTGACTGTGTGTGTGTTTATTTTTAGTTTTAGATGCCAGTCTGATGTTCTGCTGATCATCTGATGGTGAATAAGGATCCACTACAGAGACTCACAGTCAACAGAATCAACAGAGACTGAAGATACAGTGACTTCACTGTTATAAATTAAGACTTCATTTAGATTTCAACGATCCTCTGACAGACCTGATGAGGCGGCAGTGAAACACCTTTTATTTCACAGCAGCAAATCACAGTTTCTCATTCACAGATTAACCATTTTATTTCTATAAACACACAGTATAAACTCAAAAGGTGTGTGTGTTGTCACAGAGAGAATATAGAGCCTGAATGTGTGTGTGTTGGACCAGCAGAGGGAGACAAAGACTAATGAAAGATTCATTTACAAACAATGGAAGCTTGAGTGTATTATCATGTTCATAATAATAGTTGTTACATTTGAATTAATGTATTAAAGGAGTCATGTGATCTTTAGTGTGTTATGTAGCTGTTTGTGCATGTACAAGATCTGGCAAAGTTACAAAGCTTAAAGTCTCCTACAAAAGATTTATTCTGTCTAATGATCAGCATCGTGAAACAATCGTGGAGATTTCTGTGATTGTGGCTCTAAATGTCATACAGAGAGAGATGTTCAAAGCTCTGAAGAGAAGTTTTTCTGCCTAAAGTACTGCGGTCACAGATCAAAAATAACAAGTATGAATCAACTTTAAACCCAATAATAATTGAATTGCACAAATCAACTTATGTTTGTGTTCTTAAAAGTAGTTTACCTTGGTTTTATTACTCTGTATTTTATGCATAAATATATATATATATATATATATATATATATATATATATATATATATTTTTTTTTTTTTTTTTTTTTTTTTGGCTCACTTGTGCTGTTCATCTCTTCGCTCTTCTTTCCACGTTCTGTGCTTGTTTTTCCAAATGTTGCTGTTTGAGTTTCATGTAAATTAGGGCGGGCTTAAGCATCACCATTGGCCCACTAGTTGTAGATTGACAGCTCCTCCTCTAGCCAATCAATCAAAGAGGGGAGTCGACGTCACTCCACTGCGACTCATGGCTATTCCTTACTGATGCTCACTCGTACAGAGGAAGACAAGTTTCATTTGAAACTATACAATGACTTTAAAGCTGTGAGATATCTGAACTATGGACATGTACAAATGAATTCCTCTTTCTGAGATGCATGTGATACTTCTCTTTTTAATGTGCACGCTTATGATTATTAATCTTAGTTATATTTATATGGCATTTGATGTTAACAACACCCTGCAGTTTTGACATTCATCTTGAAAAAAATTTATTTGAAAACATAAGTTAAAAACTGCTTTGGCCTGTCGTTGCTTCACATAGCCTACCTGTGGCCCATTTCAGAAAGGAGGTTAAGTGAAAACTGAGAGTATGTTAACCCTGAAATGAGGGTAACTCTGGGTTTTCTGTTTCAGAATGTAGGTATGTTAAACTAGAGGAAGAAAGAGAGGTAACTTATACTCAGAGTCAGTCACCAGGGTAACTTACCCTGTGAACCGAACCTGGGGCCTATACCATGAAGCCGGTTTAGCTAGCTAGCCAGATATGTTTAAGCTTAGTTTGTACCAATCCTGGGTTTTAAGTACCATTAAAGTGGTTTGGCTTTTAGCAGTGTTCATCTCCATAGTACTAATGCTCCGGAGCAGGTTAGCTGGAGCATTAGTAACTATGTTCGGGATAAGAGATCGTAAACTGAATTTGAACCAATCAGCTGTGAGCAAAGTGACTCATCTCTGATGCAATAAATCCACTCCCTGTTTCTCTTGCTCCAAATTAAAGGTCACTACATGATTATATATATATATATATATATATATATATATATATATATATATATATATATATATATAACTTTATAATATTGTGAAATATCAAATTATAAATTACATAGTAAAATATTTTCAAATAGAAATCAGTTATTTTACATTTTAATAATATTTCACAATATTAAAGTTTTATATATATATATATATATATATATATATATATATATATATATATATATATATATATATATAACAACTGCAGACTTGCTGAGCACAAGAGACTGCTTTAAAAAAAAAAAAATATATATATATATATATATATATATATATATATATATATATATATATATATATATATATATAAACTACTTTCACAACTATTTTCTTTATTTATCCTCTTACATGGAAAATTATTTTCTTCTTTGTAAATGCTTTTAAATTCTTTATATATACTTCAATGTCTTTATCTTCAGCAGAAGAGTTTTGAATCACGTTAACTCTCTCGCAAGAACTGAGTCACACTTTATGCTGAAAGGCTTGTGATTGGCTGCTCACTGCTGATGTCACACTTTCAAGTGCACACGCCCACAAACTCAGGATCAAAGCCTGAGTTGACAGAGAGAGCTGATGATCAGCATCATGAGACCAACAAAGCCTGAATTGATTGGTTTGGTTTTGTCAACTCAAAACTAATCCTATAACTCTGAGTTTGTTGATCTACCATCATGGTACAGGCCCCTGCTCTGGAGCCGGTTTTCTTCAGTAAACCCAGAGTTTATTTTGGTCTCCTCCCCCTTTTTAAAGCACCAGGGGTGTTTAAATACTTCATTCATTCATTCATGCTGCACAAATGCTTTTCATACTGAGTATTTGTTTCTTACCCTATTGGCAGATAACTTGCAAAATATGGGAATATGAGTATAAATGCATCCAACGACATTGGAAATCCTAAAGGAAATTCTAATTATTAGCTTACTTCCAGAGGTTGCAACAAGATATCAAGTGAATGTTTTAACCTGTGAAACTCCTCTCATGGGTTTGTGTACCCAGGAAACAGTGAGAGTTTTTCTGACCTCTCTGCATACATGCCTGCTATTATATAGAAAACTATATTTAAAACATGACACTGCTCAAATAAATATGCATGTGGCTATAGCAAGCAAAAAAAAAAAAAAAAATCCTCTCCTGACATAACAAATTACAAATTATTTTAAGCCCTCATCTACATCAGTGTTTCCCAACCACCATCCTGGAGGCACACCAAAACTGCACATTTGCATGTGTCCCTAATCAAACACACCTGATCCAAGTGATCATCTTATTAGTGGAGACTCAGACCTGAAATGGGTGTGGTAGATAAAGGACACATTCAAAATGTGCAGTGTCGGTGTGCCTCCAGGATCGTGGTTTGGAAACACTGATGCTGTTTGTCATTTTGGCAGTGTCCTCTTGATGAAAATATTTGCAGTGAATGAATGTACTTGCACTACAAAACATGCTTTTCTTTTGTGTTGTAATTTCCAGTCATAATATATAAAGATTCTTAAATCAGTGTGCATTTTATAGTATTCATTTGTGCATGTCGTTCCAAACCTGTAAGACTAAGACATTAGTTTATCTCCGAACACAAATGAATATCTTTTAAATGTATACTATTTAACTTGTGGCGCTTTAACAGTTAATAAACAAACGGGCGCTTCTTGCGGAAGAACATTGCAGCCGGATCTACCGGATCTACTTCTCTCTGTTTATGTCTGAGTCACGCTGTCAAATATCATTCAAATAAAGTGATATCGTTCCCATCTCGCCATTTTAAGCAGGAAATATATCAATACGATACGACAGAGCAGGAAAGTGTGTAATAGAAGCGTTTGTCAGAGTTTAATCAGGAATGTCCGTGTGTGTTTCTGATGTTAAAGCTGGAGGATTGGAGAAGCTGTATCTTGTGAAAGTTTGATCGAGGTGAGTGTTCATGTGTGTGACTTCCTCATATTAATATCATTCTCTGGAGGACATTTTGAGGGATTGTTTGATATGAAATCTTTAATGAAGGGTTTCTTTTGTGTTTGGTGATGTGTGTGTGATTCTTCAGAGGTTTAACAGCAGATGTGTAAACATGAGTGACTGAGCTTGAGTTCACAGTCACGTGATCCTTTCTCACACACTCCAGATGTGTGCAGATAAATGATGAAGGATGTTTAATGTAATCATTTAATTTAGTGTGTGATGTTTGTTCATTCAGAGTCAGTGGAGGAGCTCAAACTCATCAGATTCTCCTGCAGCTTCATCATGGCTGATCCACAAGGATCCACAGATGGAGATTTCTCTCCAGGACGCAGGTGCTTTCTACACACACTGATCAATATTGTTACAATAAATAAAATTAATTTTAAAAAAAAAGTTTTTTGCAAAAAAATTTTTTGCAGCAATGTTTTATTTTGGGATGGATTGACAGCTACTTGTGATCAATTTATCTTTAGTGATTTTTGCCTTAAAAACGGTATGAGAACCGTTTTTGCATCAATGTTTGTGGAAAAGAGATCAATACAAGAATGGATCACTAGACACGCCTCTAAAATAGCCGTCATGAAATGAGTGGTATGAAAAACGAACAGTGAACCATTGAAACATTTGCCTATAGCGCGGGGCCTCAACACCAACACCTGAACAATAACAAACCAAATTCAGCTTCCTTCACACAACCAGCAACAAAAAGGTGCCAAGCTTCATCTTAAAGCGTTACTTCAGCGATGTAGCATATGGCTTCGTATCAGTAGAAACACGGGAGTATATTCGAATGATCGGGCAGCGAAGCAAGTGCATTCTGGGAGTTGTTGTCTTTCATCTACATGGGCCAAAAATACATTTTCTGTCTTTTCTAAGTCTAGAAGGCACCAAATTCAAAAATGATTTTGACATTTCTACTACATTAATGACCCAGTTTAAATACAAAGCTTGATTCTAAATTACTGAAGTAACCCTTTAAGGTGTCATGCTTCATCTTAAGGTGCCGTCTGATATTCTTTACAAACAGTGACAACTTCGTTGCAGGTAAGACACCAGCTTAGCATTCGTAAAACCAGGTAGGATGAATGCATGTTAGTTGACTTTCCATTCTTCTTTGTTTGCCCTATTTTCGCTGTTTCCTCTTTAGACTCTTTGATATTGCCATTTTCTCTCACCGGCTAGCTTAAACGATTTCACTCTGCACGCAATGTAATAATCGCGTACCTCCAAATGTGAGGACGCGTCAATAAATCAGGCTTCATTGTGTAACAAGCAAATTAAAATACACATTTATTATTCACAATATGGAAAGAGGAAATAAAACAGTGTGTTAAGAGCATGACTTAAACATGCCATTAATGGGCTTATTCAAGTCCCCTTTATGAGTTATTTTTACCCATTCCACATTTCCCACATGTGTGTGTTTTAGCAAGGCGGTTTGTGTTGCAAGTTGAATGAAGATATCCAATGTTTTAACAGAGTAACAGCTCAATACCAGTTACAAAAGACACTGTAACAGTATGTCAGGTAATTATAGTTTTTTCATCAATTCATTTCTTAAATTATACCTTGAATATTTTCTGACCCAATCTAGTGGATATATATTTATTTTTATTTTTTTTTGAGCCCGATGCAAAACATGCTTGCGAACCCTGGCTTATGCGATGGTACTCGAAAGATAGTGAACTATGCCTGGGCAGGGTGAAGCCAGAGGAGGTGGAGGCCCCACAGCGGTCCTGACATGCAAATCGGTCATCTGACCTGGGTATAAGAGGGAAAGACTAATCGAACCATCTAGTAGCTGGTTCCATTCTAATGCCCAGTTCAGACTGCCCGATTTTAGCCCCGATTTTGACTGGCCGACAGGTTTTACGAAATCGCAGACAAATGCTCAAATCATAGGCAAATCGGTGCTCATGCACACGAGTGACAATCACGCAGTGTGAAGGATCAAGGACAGAGAGACTCACTGACAAGTCGCAGACGCCTGGACCTGTCTGCGATTCAAAATCCTGCTGTGTGAAATGCGTTCTGACTGAACATTATAACTGCAATGACCGCCGGCCAATGAGAGAGCAAGATACAGGGCAGAGGAAGTTCAGGGAGGAGTTATAGACCAGAATATCAGTATTTTAATAGATCTATTTACAATTCTATCAAACAGAAACAAAGCCCAAACATTTGCACGTCCATCCGCAGCAGCAGAACATTGCAAATGATTTATTTACCTCAAACTCTTTTTGCAGTCATTGCTCCCTGTGTCTCTCCAACAATTTCCTCCACGATAATCTTTTTTCTTGTTCTCCTTTTCGCTGCAAATCAGCTCACAGACAACTTGGAGAGCAAACTTTCTGCAGTTTATCGTTTTTAATATCAATTCCAGTCTCGCGAGAACTCCAGTCTGACGCATGTGTGATCTCGTTGTTTACTTGTCACATCGCATATGGGTTTGGTTGGGAAACGAGTTTTGCGCACCGGAGAGAGAGAGAGACTTGTCGGCGATTCTTCCTCTTGTACAGTCATGCAGTGTGAAACCCCTGTCCCAATCCATCATGCAGTGTTAACACAGCAGTGACTGAATGCTACCCCAGAAAAGAGCAGTGATCTGACCAGTTTGAAAATCGTGCAGTCTGAACTAGGCTTTAGTTACCCTCAGGATAGCTGGCACTCGCCATGCAGTTTTATCCGGTAAAGCGAATGACTAGAGGCCTTGGAAATATCAACATATTCTCAAACTTTAAATGGGTAAGCCCAGCTCGCTGACTTGGAGTACGAGGTTGCCGCGGTGGCGCAGAAGCCCAGGGCATGGGTTGGAGCCGCCGCAGGTGCAGATCTTGGTGGTAGTAGCAAATATTCAAACGAGCTTTGAAGGCCGAAGTGGAGAAGGGTTCCATGTGAACAGCAGTTGAACGGGTCAGTCGGTCCTAAGGGATGGGAAAACGCCGCTCGAAGGTGCCATCGCCTGGCTAGGTCAAAGGAGTCGGGTTCAGATCCCCGAACCTGGAGTGGAGGAGACGAGCGCCGCAAAGTTTCTCACATATTTCACAAGTATAGTGTGATCAGTCGAGTCACTGCTTGACGATTGGACCGTATAGCACAAAACTGCAGAGTCCAGCTGTGTGTCTATAAAGAGTAACGCCTATGGATCCGCCAATAATGTTTAAGATTAAAGACAAACAGCCTGATCTCTGGTATATAATTTCTCTAAAAGTTATGCTTATAGTATTTGATTTTTATGAAATTGTTATTAATATACAGCAGTGTAATGAGTTTTAATTATAACTATTAATGATGATCACTGCACTCTTGTGTAAAGCTCTATGTATTGTATTGTTAATACATTCACACACTGTAAAAGCTGTTGGTCTGTTACTCAGTTAATGACACAATTACATCAATATCAGTGTGTCTGATTCTTTACCCTCTTCATTCTGATTTAAGCGCAAATCTTCAATCCAGACCAGTTCAAAACAAAACTGTGTTCACGCTGAGATTCAACCACAAGACTTTAATGAAAGCATGTGTCCTGGTTTCAGGTAAAATGTGGGACTTTTTTGTTGTTGTTTAATTTTGTATTGTGTCCCATACAGCAAACATTATTTTACATTATCTTGTGTAATAATTTGGTATTTTAATCTTACAGCCATGACTCTAAACCTGCTGAAGTCCTCGACACATTGAGATCAAATCTGAGGAAGAAGTTTGAGTGTTTGTGTGAGGGAATATCAAAGCAGGAAACCCAACACTCCTGAATGAGATCTACACAGAGCTCTACATCACAGAGAGTGAGACTGGATAGATCAATAATGAGCATGAGGTGAGACAGATTGAGACACAGTCCAGGAGAGCAGAAACAGAGGACACAGCGATCAAATGCAGTGACATCTTTAGACCTTTACCTGGACAAGACAAACCCATCAGAACTGTGCTGACAAAGGGAGTCGCTGGCATTGGAAAAACAGTCTCTGTGCAGAAGTTCATCCTGGACTGGGCTGAAGGGAAACAGAATCAGGACGTCCAGCTCATATTTCCACTTCCTTTCAGAGAGCTCAACTTGATAAAGGACAAAACACTCAGTCTTTCAGATCTTCTTCATGTCTTTTTCCCTGAAACCAAAGAAATGGAAATATCCAGTGATCAGTATAAAGTGTTGTTCATCTTTAATGGTTTGGATGAGTGTCGCCTGTCTCTGGATTTTCAGAGCGATGTGAGGTTGCGTGATGTGACTGAATCAGCCTCAGTGGACGAGCTGCTGACGAACCTCATTGCGGGAATCTGCTTCCTCGGCTCTCATCTGGATCACCTCCAGACCCGCAGCAGCTGATCTCGTCCCCTCTGAGTGTGTCCATCGAGTGACAGAGTGCGAGGCTTCAGTGACCCACAGAAGGAGGAATACTTCAGGAAGAGAATCAGTGATCCGAGTCTGGCCGACAGGATCATCTCACACCTGAAGTCATCAAGGAGCCTCTTTATTATGTGTCACATCCCAGTTTTCTGCTGGATCTCAGCTACTGTTCTGAGAGATGATGTTGAGATGTGAGCAGAGACTGGAGAAATTCCCAAGACTCTCACTCAAATGTACACACACTTCCTGATCCTTCAGACCAACTTCCAACATGAGAAGGACTATGAGAAGAGAGTGAAAGATGAAGACATGATTGTCAAACTGGGGAAACTGGCATCGGCAGCTTGTGAAAGGAAACCTGATCTTCTATGAGGAAGACCTGAGCGAGTGTGGCATTGATGTGGCAGAAGCATCAGTGTACTCAGGATTGTGCACTCAGATCTTCAGAGAGGAGTTGGGCTTGTATCAGGGAAAGTCTTCTGCTTTGTTCATCTGAGCCTTCAGGAACATCTAGCGGCTCTATATGTGCATCTCTCCTTTATAAACAAGAACATCAATGTGTTTGACCAGATCACCAAACCAACTAATGGAGACACCGCTTCACTGTCTGATCTCCATCAGAGAGCTGTGGATGCTTTAGACAGTAAAAATGGGCATCTGGACCTTTTCCTTTGTTTCCTTCTGGGTCTGTCAGTGGAGTCTAATCAGAGTCTCTTACAAGAACTAAAGACACAGACAGGAAACAGCTCTCAACAATGAGAAAACAGTCGACTATATTAAAGAAAAGATCAGTGAGAATCCCTCTCCAGATAAATACATCAATCTGTTTCACTGTCTGAATGAACTGGGTGATCTTTCAGTGGTGAACGGCTCGAGCTCATAAGAGTTCTGGAGGAGTACGTGCTGTGAAACTCTCCTCATCTCAGTGGTCAGCTTCAGTTTTTGTGTTGTTGTCCTCAGAGCGGACGATGCAGGAGTTCAACCTGTACAACTTGATTGGAGAAGAAAATTATCAGTAAGTAACACTGAGTTCAATCATTACAGTCTAAAACATTTTAAACAAAGAGAAACACAGAGATCAGAGGTGTTTAAATCACGGGGCACAGATTGATTTCTGGGATATTGTTCATAATTTGCGGGTGTTTCTCAAACGGAGGCGGTGTCCTAGTAAGGCTGCATATCTCGACTGCACGTCATCAAGCGCCTCTGAAGGCGTCTCAGTTTGAAGGATCCTTACCAATTCACAAAAATGAACTGATGAAAAGAGTCGGCACTGAGCTTATGAAATGTAAGACACAAATAATGTTTTCAGAGAGGACGGCACGTGTTATCTTTTGTTTTGGTGTAAATGAATCTCTCAACACTAAACTCCCAATAATGTGAGCCACTGGGGGAGACAGACTGCTCTAATTCACTGTGATGCTTTAAGAAAAAGCCATTTAATATATAGATTTTTAATACAAAATATTAGTTTCCAAAATTAAGTTTTAATAGTACTTTTGTGCCGTGACTCTGGAGTCGTCTAGAGCGTCTCATAGTGTAATGATAAGGAGGACTCAAGTCCTCAGAAGGACTGGACTAGGAAAAACAATACCTTACTAGGATGCAGCCGTCCGTTTGAGAATCACTCATAATCAATATTTTCCAGAGAGATGAGATGTCTGTAGATAAACACAGCAGATGAAGATCTTCAGAAGCTGCTGCCTGTGGTTACAGCAACTAGATCAGCTGAGTAAGTAAGGCCAGGCCGTTTCAGTTTAAAGGCAGCCTTCACTTTGCCCTTAATTCAGCTCATTTTGAAGGATGTATCAAGTATATCCTTTGTGTCCTTCCATCACCCCCAATCCTTTGCTCTTTTAATTCACAAAAATTAACTGCTGGAGAACGTCGGCACTGAGCTTATTTGAGTTCTTTATGAAATGGAAGACACAAATAATGTTTTCAGAGATGAAGGCACACGTGTTATCTTTTGTTTTGGTGTAAATGAATCAGTCAACACTAAACTGCCAATAATGTGAGCCACTGGAGGCACAGACGGCTGTCATTCACTGCATTGCATTCATAGAACAGCCAGCGGTGGCCAAAAGTTTTGAGAATGACAAAAATAATTTTTCACAAAGTCTGCTGTCTTCAGTGTTTTTAGATCTTTTTGTCAGATGTTACTAGGGGTGTAACGATTTTCAAACCGAACCGAAAAACCTCGATACACCACCCGCGTTCGAACCGCGATTCTCTCATGTCGAACCGAGCTAGCCCCGCCCCTGCTGCCCAGCTCAACTCTCACTTTACCTTATGCCACAAAAAAAGTTTCTTCCTTGACATTTGATAAAATAGTAATAAATGCACATTTAACAACTAATAAAAGCTGTATTGTTACTAAATATACTCTAACTTTTGTCTTGTGAGTGCATCAATCAGTGATATAGTGTAAATGCAGACTAATAGACCAAACACAGAAACACTGACCAGAGAAAGAGACATCAGATCTATGTCCTTTATAAAGCAGTAAAATTAAAAAAATATTTGAGGGTATTAACCTGTTAACCAGCGCCCCAATTTTTGAAATTTTCTGAAAACGACATTCCCAAATGAAAATGTCTGCAGCTCTTAAACCCTATGGTCTATATTCATAAATCTGGTCTTATTTTAAACTAGACATTTCAAATAGTGTTACCCAAGAGTCATAATAGCTCAAAGTTGTATATGAACAGAGTAATATACATGTAAATATACATGTAAGTGACTCGCGTTTTTTATTTTTTATTATTCACTTAGGGAAAAATTATGAGATTTTAATGTTAAGGTCCTGAAAATAAGCATAATATAAAACTGAATGTCTGATCATGTTTTGATTCAAATTTGAGGATGATTCTGTCAAAAATGTAGCTTCTGTAAGCTTTTATATCAAGAAAAGACTTGGCGTCCTTTCCAAAAGGCCTTTTATTTTAGAACATTTGTAATTGCAAAGAGTAGCTTTTTTTATTCAAATAAATCTGCAATAAACTGCTGATTATGATTAATTTACAGTTACTAAAAAACTAAATGAACTATTTACAGAATTTTTAAAGTGTAAAAAACTCATTTAGTTGATAAAAACAGTCTGTCATAGAGCCTGCGCGCTCCACTGCAGTGTTGCGCAATCTGACTGGCAGGCGCTTGGCTGCTATGGAGATTGTGACTAGAGGCATATTCACCAATAATGCTTACAAACACAACGTAAGATAATGCCTTGTGATTAGTTACTACGTCCGTCAATCAATCAAACATTTGCCGGCAAGGCATTGGCTAGGCATTGATTGCCTTCATCCAACGAAAACCATGCACGCTTTGATTGACAGCTGGCGGAGCGAGTAATGCGCAACTCTGTGTAATGACTCCTCAGAAAGCCTGTGATTGAAGCAGAGAGACCTGGGAGGGTTTAACGTGACAGGAAGAGTCCACAGCACAGGGGAGATCGTCAGAAACGGATTTGAATCACTATTTCATTGAAAATGGACACGATTGATTACTCTAACTCAAAACGCCCAAGCAAACAAAGGAGTATTTTTAGTTTTTTTCCTTATTTTTTCGTTGTTTTGGATTAAAAAGTGGGATGCATTTGGAAGAGTGGACTCTTACACGGACATGTATGCGGTTGTTTTTTGGATTGGTCCGATCTGATCTGCACGATAGGAGATGAAAGATGAGTACTGCGTTCATTATGCTAATGTTTAAATAGCTACTGCTACAGCATTTCATTTAACCTTTTCCTCTCTGGTGTATTTATTGCAAAAATGAGTTCAGAACATGAATCTCGAGTGTTTTAGCTTTCAAATGATGCATAGTTTGTGATGGTTGATTAAATAGTTTGTATAAAACAAAAGTGAATAAAAGTAGAGACACGCCCACTTACATCAACCCCGCCTACGAACCGGTGCAAAGTGGTTAACTCGTTAAGGTATTTAGTGTATTTACTTATGAATCATTATTATTAATAACTAACTTTTATTTTTAAACAGTGACACAGAAAACACAGCAGATAAAGTTCTTCAGAAGCTGCTGCCTGTGATTACAGAAACTAGATCAGCTGAGTAAGTAACACTGAGAACAATCATGACTGTTAAAACATTATAACAATTCTCACTTTAAACATGATAAATCAAAGCTTTAATAAAAGATATGAGTGTCACACAGCTTTTTGAACCCTCCACCTCTCTGACCTGATTTGTGATCTATGAAACCGGTTTTATGATGTTTGTGTGAGAAATGTATTTTCAATTATATGCATTTATAATGTCCGTGTCACATGTCTGTCTGTGTGTTTGGTCTTTCAGTTGTGTTTTGATTCTGTTACATGTTCTTAGTTTCCCGCCACTTGTCTGTTTCCTAGGTTACCCTTGTTAGCTAAGTTCTGTTCAGCTGTTTAGTTAATTATCTTGTTTCTGACTCCTATTTAAGTTCCTCTTATTCACACAGTCTAGTCACTGTTATGTTGGAGTGTATTTCCCTGTCTTCCCTGTTCCTGAGCATCATTAGAGTTTAAAGTTTAAGTTTGTATTTTGAATCTTCAGCCTGTTCCTGGTTCACCAACCGTTACAGTATGAATGTAAACATTTATATTAGTACATTAGTGGAAGTGTTTTAGAGAATTGTATAATTGAATTGATTCATAAAGTAACAATGGAATCTGGGAATCAAACTATTACATTTAGAGCTGTCACTAACGATTATTTTGGTAATCGGTTGATTATTTTGATGATTCATTGAATAATCTGATATTTTTGTGGTAATAAAATAGCAAACAATGTCCTTTAAATTACTTAAAATACACTGTGGGCAATAATATTTGGTTCAAATAAAGTATCAAAAGCAAGTAATCATGGTTTTATAGAACAACACTGTTGAAATACATAATATACATTATAAACAATCATATTATGTATTATATCAAATGCCTGCAGAGGGCATTTTAGAGCGAAATGTTGTGATTGTTGTTGTCCCACTTTACAGCAGATCAAATCCCTGTTTAATATTAGCGAACAACATTTAATTCAAATGTTCATTTAATCTTTAATATTTGGCAACTTCATTATAAGGGTCATTCTGTAGAAATTTTGACTTTTGGTAAGGTAAGATGTCTTCAATGGATTTATTTTTCTAACATTTAAACTTAGACCACATTATTAGATTACTTTGATTTAATGAATACAAATAAATGACAGCTTCATGATTTAAAAATTTTTTTGTGAATATATTTAAAAACGCATGTACCATTGTTTTGTCACTGGTGTTATGTTACTACTTTGGCAATATTCACGGTTTTATTAAATAATATTTCTAAATTTTTTCAGAGATGTTTTGTTACCCGAGCCACTTAGTTATCACTTGTCTTATGGCGTTAGTCAGAGTTACAGAAAAGTATGATAATGCAACAAATACTGATATTATGTTTTGTTTATTTTAATTAGGTTTGTTAAAAGTATGATTGAATTATGTTAACCATGTATTTGCTATAACAATGAAAATATTTTTAAAAATTATAAACAAGTAATGATGCAATCCTTTAATTCAGAATTCAATGGATGAAAATTATCATCATGACAGATGTAACACATTTTATTTAATGTATCTGGCATAGCTCTTGTTTATTTTTTCTGCAAGTATTCTGCTCTGCGTTCAGGATCAGGATCCCTACGTTGTCTGTAAATTCACTATTTCACAGCTGCACTAAATTTAGCCACACCTGACCGAAGGAGGATTAACAATGATAAAGAAAAGTTAGAATCACTAAATCTTAGTGCTATTTTATGCAAAATAACTAAATGAATGGATGAAGTATATATACTTGGGAGTCACTGGTGTTTCTGATTTTCACTGGTGACAGTAACATCAGTGACAATTTTCATGAAAAATGCATTTTACAACATAGCTGCTGCAAGGTATCAAACACATGTTGTCAATCATGGTATACTCACTAAGTAGTTTAACCTATTTGTATTATAGTTTTTTTTATAATTCCTTAACAAGGAAATAGCTCATACCAGTAAGTTCAACTAAAAGCATCATATGAAATCATGAGATAAATGAGAAAAGTCTTAATAAGTGAAAAGAGACAGTGGACTTTCCATGGGCCTTTCTTCATAGATATTCAGTAAATAGGAAGAAGGAAGTCAAGTGATGTCATTAGTGTGATGTTTATTTTAAAATAAGAGTTTTCTGTTAAACAGTGACACAACTCCAGGGGACTTTCATTTCATCACAGATGAAGGTTGTGCTGCTCTGGCTTCAGCTCTGAGATTAAACCCCTCACACTTAAGAAAACTGGATCTGTGTGGGAATAAATTTGGAGACTCAGGAGTGAAGCTACTCTCAGCTGTACTGGAGAATCCTCACTGTAAACTGGAGGATCTGTGGTAAGACCATCTCTACCATAAAGACTCTTGAGTGATTAAGGATTAATATGTTGATATTGTACATAAAAGAATATAAGCCCATATGAAAGAAAGCAAATCTTTGTTCAGGGTGCAAGGTTGGGAGAGATGGCTTGTTATAGCTGTTATAGTTATACCTCGGTGTTTATGGCAATCTAAGGCTGCGTTTACACTTGGCATTAACATGCGACCTATATCCGGATGCGGGGGCACTGTGGTGTGATTTGAAAAGGGCACTTTCACTTTCAAAGGGCAGGGGCTTGAAAAATCAGATCCAACTAATATAACCCCAATATCATCACATCATTCAGATTAAAATAAATATTAAATATTCTGAATGAATACTTTTGTTCGTTTTCTTTATTAATTTCATTTGCAAGAAAGATAAAAGCTATTAAATGACGGCGTTTCCATTATGTGACAAACATATGTTTTTCCACGTGTTAAGTCATTTCAAAAATTTTATGTATAACCCAGACAATGCAATAGTCATTATTATTAATAGAAGGAGACATAGGTGTTATTAAAGCATTTATTAAAATTAAAAGCTAAATGGTTGAATTTGCTTGGTTGTAACTCAAAAATTGTATTTAGTTATTTTGCTTTGGAATTTCGTTTGTTGGAAATATGAACTGAATTTAGAAATGCTTTTGAAATTAAAACTTTGCGATTAATAAATAAAATAAATTTTTAAACGGCGCAATTCAATTATGTTGCATGCAGTGCATGAAAAATCCATTCCTGAGTCCCTGGCCATTGTGATTGTACACAAATAAAAGTAGATGTTAATAAAATACATTTTAACAGTTAAACTTAAAGCCTAGTTTATTAACATTTTGTTGGGGTGATTGGAGACAGGTGGGGATCGGAACCCTTTCCTACCTCCGAAGTGGGGAATGGCAGAAAAAGTTTGAGAAACACTGATTTAGCTGATGATCTGTTTTGTTGACTGGAGTTGGCTGGCTGCCAGTGTCCTATGAGGTAAAGCCAGGGACTGTGTAGAACCAATGTCACTGAATTGTAACTTGTTGCTGTTCACTCCAATACAGTCACACGTTTTGGGAGATTGCATAATTTACTTGTGACTAGAGATGTCTTTGTAAAGTAGCCTAAAACAGTAAAAGTATCACAATGTATTTCTAATACAGGAACAGCAAATTAGCTGTTACCTTTTACATAAGAAAATTATTCAATAAATACATAAATTAGGCAAGGCAAGGCAAGGCAAGTTTATTTATATAGCACATTTCATACACAATGGCAATTCAAAGTGCTTTACATGAAAATGAAATTAAAATAGTGATAAGAATTAAGAATACCACGTGTAAGACTTAAAAATAAAACAGGATAATTAAAAACAGTTGTAAAGAGAATTTTTAAAATAAGAAGACAATAGAAATATATAGTTGTAAAGATATTTAAAAGAATAAAATTATTACAGTGTATATATAGATAAAAATAAAATAAAAATAAAAATTAAGATGATGCATAGATTAGAATAGGTGCAATCAGTCGGACGTACAGTGGCACAGTGCTCATTCAGTAAAGGCACAGCTGAACAGATGTGTTTTGAGTCTAGATTTGAATGTGGCTACTGTTGGAGCACATCTGATCTCTTCTGAAGCTGGTTCCAGCTACGGCTGGCACAATAGCTGAACGCAGACTCTCCTTTCTTTGAGTGAACTCTTGGTATTTCTAGCTGACTTGATCCTGATGATCTGAGTGATCTGATGGGTTTGTATTTAATCAGCATATCTGCAATGTATTGAGGTCCTAGGTCATTGAGTGATTTATAAACAAGTAATAATATTTTAAAATTGATCCTAAATGTAACTGGAAGCCAGTGTAAAGACCTGAGGACTGGCGTGATATGGTCATATTTTCTTGTTCTGCTCAGAATCCTGGCCGCAGCGTTCTGTATGAGCTGCAGCTGTCTAATGGTCTTTTTGGGAAGGCCGGTTAGAAGACCATTACAATAGTCCACCCTGCTGGTGATGAAAGCATGAACGAGTTTCTCTAAGTCTTGCCTGGAAACAAAGCATCTAATTCTTGCAATATTTTTCAGATGATAGTAAGCTGATTTAGTTATTGCTTTGACATGACTATTGAAACTCAGGTCTGACTCCAAAATCACACCAAGATTCCTGACTTGATTTTTGTTATTAGACCTTTTGTCTCAAGATATCGTTCACCTTGAGAATTTCATCTTCGTTTCCAAATGTAATGATTTCAGTTTTGTTTTGTTTAACTGGAGATAGTTTAGGCTCATCCAACTGTTAATTTCATCAATGCATTTGCACAGGGAGTCAATGGGGCTATAGTCATTAGGTGATAGTGCTAAGTAGATCTGGGTGTCGTCAGCATAGCTGTGGTAAGCCATTTGGTTCTCTCTCATTATTTGGCCCAGTGGCAGCATATACAGGTTGAATAGGAGTGGTGCTAGAATTGACCCTTGTGGGACTCGCAAGTCATGGATGTCCAGTCAGACTTATGGTCACCTATACTCACATAATAACCTCTTCCTTCTAAGTACGACCTGAACCATTTAAGGACCATCCCAGAAAGTCCGACCCAGTTTTCCAGCCTGTCAAGAAGTATGTTATGGTCAACAGTGTCGAATGCGGCACTGAGGTCGAGTAGCACCAGAATTGATGTTTTGCCTGTATCTGTATTGAGGCGAATATCATTTATGATCTTTATGAGCGCTGTTTCTGTGCTGTGATGTGGTCGGAAACCAGATTGAAAATTGTCAAAGTATCCGTTTGAGCTTAAGAATTTGTTCAGCTGACTGAAGACAACTTTTTCAATGATCTTGCCTATGAAGGGAGATTTGAGATTGGTCGGTAGTTGTTCAATATGGAGTTATCCAGATTTCTCTTTTTCAGAAGAGGCTTAACTACTGCGGTTTTAAGGAGTTTGAAAATTCCCATTGAGAAGTGATGAGTTTACCACTTCTAGCAGATCTGCTTCTAAACAGTTAAACACACTTTTGAAAAAAGAAGTGGGGAGTGTGTCAAGGAGGCAGGTTGATGTTTTAAGGTGCTGCACCGTTTCTTCTAAAATTTTATAATCAATTGCTTCAAAATCAGACATAGTAACTTTCCGAGGTTGTGGTCTGATCTGACTGACCCTAAAGCAACTCACGGATGTGCTGATCGCCTTCCTGATATTATTTATTTTCTCTGAGAAGAAGGAAGCAAACTCACTGCATTTGCTGTCAGAGAGCATTTCACTGGGAATGTGACTCGGGGGGTTTGTCAGTCTCTCTACAGTAGCAAAAAGAGTGCGTGTTGTTTATGTTTCTGTTTATAATATTTGAGAAGAAGGTCTGTCTAGCCTTGCCTAGTTCCACATTGAAATCATGAAGGCTGTCTTTATAGATGTTATAATGGATTATAAGTTTTGTCTTCCGCCACACATGCGTTCAGATTTCCTGCATTGTCTTTTCATTATTTGCACTGCCTTTGAGTTTCTCCAAGGTGCTTTCTGTCTTCCACTTTTTTCTTGACTTTCTCAGGAGCAATATTATCAATTACACTCTTAACTTTTGAGTTAAAGGAGTCAAGGAGAGAATCAACAGAGTCTGCAGATATGCTTGGTGTTAGAGATATAGCCTTCATAAATAGCTCACTAGTGTTCTCATTTAAGCTTCTCTTTTTGACAGCGACAGATCTAGCTTCAATGGCAGGAGAGATTGAAATATCAAAGAAAATACAGAAATGATCAGACAATGCTACATCTTTAACAACAATTGATGAAATGTTTAGACCCTTGCTGATAAGTAAGTCTAGAGTGTGTCCACGATTGTGTGTGGGACCATGTACATGCTGTGTCAAATCAAAAGTGTTAATAACAGTCATGAGCTCTTTTGTTGTACTGGATTCAGCATTGTCTATGTGAATGTTAAAATCCCCAGCAATGGCAAAACAATCAAACTCTGAGGAGATTATTGATAACAGCTCTGTAAAGTCCTCAGTAAAGGATGGAGAGTATTTTGGAGGCCTGTAAACAATGATAAGCAGGATGCGTGGAGCACCTTTTAACACAATACCCAGATATTCAAAAGACAGATAGTCACCAAATGACACTTGCTTACATTGATAGACATCTTTAAAAGAGCAGCAATACCCCACCTCTTCTAAACGCTCTGGACATACTCATAAAAGTAAAGTTAGGAGGGGCTGTTTCATTGAGGACTGTTGCACTGCAGTTTTCTTCAAGCCAAGTTTCATTTAGAAGCAAAAATCTAGGTTGTTTGTAAATATTAATAAATATGCCGCAGTTTAACCTGCCCAATGGAAGACCCAAAGTTACGCCCTTGCTTGCCTGACTTGCTGCATGTGCACAGACATAACTAACTGTTTTCATGTGAAATTTGAATGTTTCTGGCATAACCTTGTGTGTATTTGACAGTTTAATCGCAATTATACATGAAAGAGAACTAGTGTAGTTAAATAGCCTACTCACGGACACGCCGACATCCAGATCTCTGTGCACATGCGCATAATACTTATATTGATGATGAAGAAATGCAATGTCATACAAGCGTGTTCAGACAGATGATCATCAAAATCAAACAGATGTATCGTTTCAGTTTTCATTTGCATGTTCACAAGCTGTTAAGGCTAAGCCTCTAGCAGCAGCTAATTTGCATTTAAAGGAGACACACAAAACAGCTAATTTTTCTTAAACCCAAAAATTGGCATTTTCAAAAGGTATATTTAATTATCTGTTAGGTATTTTGATCTGAAACTTTACAGACACACTCTGGGGTCACATGAGACTTATATTACATCTTGTAAAAAGGGGCATAATAGGTGACCTTTAAACCAGTTTATTTAGTCACATTATTATTTAGATGTGTGTGTGTTATGTTTTTTTAACTGTAAAACATTATCTGAACGATGCAATTGCCTGTAAAATCATGAGATCTTAATGAAGAGCTGTTTGCCAGAGGAATACGCTTTTTTTTTTTGTTTTAAATGTTGTATGTTTTTATTGTTTTGGCATGTTTATTATTAATCTCCAATTTCTGTCAATATAGTGAGTGAGTGAGACAGTGAGTGAGACAGTGAGTGAGACAGTGAGTGAGAGTGAGAGTGAGAGTGAGTGTGTAAACACATGCACAAATAACATGGTAAACCTCACTTGCATCAAACATGGTGATCTGTGCTTTTTAAAATAATAAAGTCTCTGTTGATCTAATCTGTGTGTCTGATCTGAGAGAGTGAAGAGTGTGTCATTGTTCTCTACAGGTTGATTGAGTGTGGTGTTACAGATGAAGGATGTGCTGCTCTGGCTTCAGCTCTGAGATCAAACCCTCACACCTGAGAGAACTGGATCTGTGTGGGAATAATCTAGGAGGCTCTGGAGTGAAGCTGCTCTCTGCTGGACTGGAGAATCCTCACTGTAAACTGGAGAAACTGAGGTAATAAGAAACTGCTTATTTTGCTAATTACTTAACCTGCCTGTGTTTTATTGTTAATGATTAATTATAACTGTTATTAAGCCTCATTTTTCTTGGTTTTATGGGAAGAAAATGTGTCTGAATTTGCATTCATATTTTGGCTCATCTGCTTTTCTGTAGGCTATAGGATGCTTTATTAGTATGGTGTTTACTGAGTTTGCTGAAATTATTTCTCTCTCTCTGTTGTCAATGCTTATTTCGTGAGTCACACTCAGCCGTTCACTCACCGGGTTGATGCTACAGCATTGTCACTGTATGTAACTTTTAACAAGACCCACTCGTTTAAAACTCCTTAAATTATATTAACGTCTGCTATATACCATTTATGCAATAAACATCTAAATAATTTAGTGGTGGTCGTTATCAGCGTTAACGTGCGTTAACGTGAGACTCTTATCGGGCGATAAAAAAATCGCCGTTAATCTATTCTCAAAGTTGGGCTGGGAGCTGGGTCTATACTAAGCTATGATGACTTTCATCTTGATATTTTAGCGTGATGTATACCTAGCTGAATTGCACTGTAGGGAGCGAGAACGTCTTGAACTTGCGTGTATGCTGTTAAATTACCACATCAAGCGTGAACTCTGGCTTCCGAACTCGGGTGCGCACCGCGAACCGCACTCGAGTCCTGACGAGTGTGACTGACGTACTGTAAGCAGAGAGCTGTAAATCTCATTTCTGCTGGTCGTCAGTGTTCTTAGAGCATTTGCAGTACATTCGCGGCAGATAGACGCAAGTGTCATTACGCACTGAAGCTATGTAACTAAATCAACGGTTCAAAACAAAAATATAAAAGTTAGTGATAACTGGTGTGGGTGAGCGAGAGATGAGGGGCACTGAAATTATGAGAAATGGCACTGCTGCTGTTAAATTCCAAGCACTTTTCTCCTCAGGAGACTAGTCTCTCTCACGTATCCTCGTGGGTCTAGGAAGGAAACGCGAGTGACCCGTGGTCCGGAATGGAGATGCACGCGTAACGCCGCTGACAGGCTAGGATGCTGGGCCAATATTCTCCTCAGTACTGTGGCTAAAGAGGATGAGCCGCCGCATCAAAGCCGCTGCCCTCGCATCAACAGCTCGACCATGAGTGAAACTCTTGCGCTTGCACGGATGGGAGCGTGTGTCACGTTAATTTTCGGTTTACATTTTTGGCTGTTTTTTTTTTTCGGTGCACCCTAATTGTGATATCATTACCTTGAAATAAAATTACTCATACCATGAAACAGAATTAAATTGTTTACAAATGCATTAAGTTCAAACACGCACACACAAACACACACATTCACACACACTCAAACACACACACACGTTGGGTTTAACCCTTTAGGCGCCAGAGGTTTTTTCCTTAAACGTTCGGTTTTGACATCTTAATTTCAAAAGGCTATATCGAAAAGTGATAAAAGATAGAGACTTCCTGTAAATTAGAGAAATATTAAGGATGACCCAAAGTTAATGTAGGGATTACATTTTCCCATCTAATTTGCATATTATGACGTCATATGGCGGTGTCCATCAAAGATTATAGAATTTTCACGAAAAGTCACATGTTTAGATTATAAATGCAGCACTTCTTTCCCAAAAATATTGTGTTGGCCTTTTGCTGTAGGGATTTTCCATTTACTACATACAGTAGGCACTCTCATTCCATTTATGTGGCACATATATATTATATAGTATGCATAATGGCCCCACTGCCCGCCACACCGCATCTGCTCCTGCTATGAGCAGCGCGCCAGATCTGTCACGCGATCGGCCACCGCCGAGTGTGCACAGCTCGGATGGATTACTGTCATTTGACTCCCATCCTGTCTCCACTTTGCCCCATAACAGTCCTATGAATACTCGACCTGCCTAACATACCCAGTGGCATTGGACAAAATCTCCACCACAATACTGTCGCGCGATTGAGGAGAGGCACACGGTCAGAAGACGCTTCATGGCTCGCGCGTAAAAATCTCCGCGCGCCTGCTCCCCACAACACCAACACACCTGCTAACTTCGTGATGAACACTCAGAGCCCGGAAAACATTGTTCCCACAACTGACACTGGGTAAAGGACCATTCACATTGGGCAAAGGATTCACCGCTTGTGCTTGGTGTAGGGCTATACTTTCACTTTCAGAATCACCGTCATCTTCTGACAGTAAATAGAAACAGGGTCCGCGAATACCCACATAGCAAATGTTTTCTGGCCCAGCTCCGGGCCACATGATCACTTTTCCCTCGGCCCAAGTACCGCAAAGAATGACGGCCCTGAAGTGGCCCAGAACTGGATTAAAGACAAGGGCCACACATGGGCCATAACTGCCCGAATCTCAGCCAGTTAATCACCCATAACTGGCCCTGAATTGGGCCAAAACAGGTTTTTATTATTGGTACCAATCCTCAGCCACAAGTTAACCACATCAACGCCACCCTTTAACCAGAAATGCCAAAACTGAGCCATAACCCAGCCTAATCTTAAACAAATAAGTCACAAGAAAATAAAATTTTCAAAATTAGTTTATTTAACAATAATGCACAAAAAAAGACAGTAGAGTTGTGTACTATGTACAAAATGTTTAATTTCTACCTAAATGAATCTATGAATAAATCTAGCTCTAAAATTTAAACAATGTAATTGTGTATATTAGGTGGCCTTAAAGGGTTAGTTCACCCAAAAATGAAAATTCTGTCATTAATGACTCCGTTCATCTCGAACACAGTTTAAGATATTTTAGATTTAGTCCGAGAGCCTTCTGTCCTCCATTGAAAGTGTGTGCACACTCTACAGTCCGAGTCCAGAAAGGTAAGAAGTAAGGTATGAAAACATCATCAAAGTAGTCCATGTGACATCAGTGGGTTAGTTAGACTCTTTGAAGCGCCAACAATACATTTTGGTCCAAAAATAAGAAAAATACGACTTTATCCAGCATTCTATTCTCTTCCACGCTTGTTTGAATCCGCATTCACGAGTCCACAGTGACGCTGCTGACTTAAGACGCAAAACGCAAGGCCTCCCTCAGACTACATGGATGCTCTGACACCAGATAACACAGCAGCAGCGCCTTACGCCA
This sequence comes from Gobiocypris rarus, assembly GCA_023029165.1. NCBI lineage: Eukaryota > Metazoa > Chordata > Actinopteri > Cypriniformes > Gobionidae > Gobiocypris > Gobiocypris rarus. The sequence goes on from CM040911.1 coordinate 50,955,851, forward strand.
GCAGCGGATTCAAACAAACGCAGAAGAGAATACAATGCTGGATAAAGTCGTAGTTTTTGTTATTTTTCGACCAAAATGTATTGTCGATGCTTCAAAAGAGTCTAACTAACCCACTGATGTCACATGGTCTACTTTGATGATGTTTTTCATACCTTACTTCCTACCTTTCTGGACTCGGACTGTAGAGTGGGCATTCACTTTCAATTGAAGGACAGAAGGCTCTCGGACTAAATCTAAAATATCGTAAACTGTGTTCCGGAGATGAACGGAGGTCTTACGGGTTACGAGTCATTAATGACAGAATTTTCATTTTTGGGTGAACTAACCCTTTAACTACTATGTTCTAACATTTAATTATTTGAGCACTTATTGTGTAGATACATGTTTTTACATTTTTTAAAAATCCTGCATGTAATTACATCCATCATTTATTTTTTGTAGTTACATTTATAATTACACTGTTGACCCTTCCCTTACACCTAACTTTACCCTTAAACTTACCCATACCCCCACACCTGTGCCTAACTCTACCTGTATCCCATCTCAATATCAGCAGAAGGATTTTGCAATACAATATATACACAATTAGTACATTATACTCACTTTTGCAAGTACAAAGTAGTTAAGGGCACCTAATATAAAGTTGGACCAAGTAATTTTACTCTCAACAAACAGAATAAATTAAAACAATTGCTTAAAACAAATTTACAGTGATTATATGTAGGACTGTCCTCAGGAAGTGAAGTACAGCTCTGCAGCCCCTCTTTTCTCCTCAAGCGCTCTGTCCTTCCTCCAAGAGCAAGCTGAACTGAAGCCATCTTTGTATATATGCTTCAGTATCCTGATCGGTGGCATGTTGTGTCAGGCGATTTTTTTTCTCACAGCAGCTATAAGACAAAATACTAAATTAATAAACATATATACAAACATTTATTCACCTAACGTTACTGTAAATAAATTTAGGTAACAATAATAAAACCTGTTTAGCCAAGTTCAGGGCCAGTTAAGGGTGATTACTGGCTGAGATTCAGGCCGGTCATGGCCCATGTGTGACCCTTGTCTTTAAACCAGTTCTGGGCCTTGATACTTTTTGGTTCCAATTCTCAGCCATAAATTAACCATATCAACACCACCCTCTGACCAGAAACCCCCAAAACTGAGCCTTAACCCAGCCTAATCTTACCCAAACCATGTGAACAAATAAGTCACAAGAAAAACATTTTATTCAGGAAATTATTGCTTATAATGTGGCACTATTGAATGACTAACTGTCTGTTTAGAGTTTGAATGTCAAACGTTACTAGCTAAATCAAAAATATCAGACATATCCTGATAATCAAAGTCACAGATTAGAATTAGATATAATTAAATCTGATTCTACAACCTTTCAATCACTTTCAATTAAAAAAATCACTGTTGCTATCATTTTAACAGCATTAACGTTACATTGTTCCGCACAATCGGATAGCAAGCACCGCGCTCGACACCCCGCAGGCCGGTCTATCACACCCCGGTCGCGTCAGTCTGTACTCGTGTTCTCAAGTTCAAGGGGCAGTGAATCAGATACCATACAGGCAAACGTTCACTTAAAAAATTAATAAAGTGGCGTACAACTTACTTGAACAGTTAGCGGTTGTCAGAAAGACGTCTTCACTGACACTGCAGCGATGCATCACGTGAACCATATCCACCAACCAGAAAAGCTTCTGTTACCATGGAGATCGCGCCAAAATAAACTAGTTGACCTTAACAGTAAATATTTTTAAATAAACTAATATATATATGTACGGTTTTGAACATGATTTTGTGGTGCTTAAACTAAAAGCTATGGGTAAAGTAGATTATTTTCTATGTGAATTCCTTTTTTTTAATTATACATTTATAAAAACAAATGCATATATATAGGAAAATGCATATTTTGTTCAGGTCAAATGGATTTTGGAATTTATAATGATATAATGATATATTGAATTTTGTGTATATTGCTGAAAACTAAATACTTTTTATTAATTATTTATCTTTTAAAATATGGATATTTTTCACAGACTCATATTTAAGTCAATTAATATTATTATTAATTATCAAAATCATTACATCTGTTAGAGAGAGAGAGAGAGAGAGAGAGAGAGAGAGAGAGAGAGAGATGTGGAGTGAATAATAATAATATACTATATAATAATTATATAATTATATATTATTATTATAATAATATTATATTATTGCCTTGAATATAGTAGCAGGCCTAAATACTTATCATTTGCTAGAACACAAAGTGAAGTGAAGTGCAGTGCCATCATTGCCATGTATGGCCCAAAATCTCTACACTGACCTTGGCCACACACCTCCCGTCCACAATCGCCCAAATGTTGTCTGCCGTCATGCACGCAGTGCCGTCATTGCCACACATGGCCCACAGCTGGCTGACATGATGCATGCCAGTGCCCGCAACACGCCAGCAGTGCCATACTGAAGCCACATTTGGGCCAAGTCCGTTTGCTATGTGGGTAGAAGACCCAACACTTCATTGCGGGTAAGATTTATTGAAGCCAATAGATAATAATAATAATAATAATAATAATAATAATAATAATAATAATAATAATAATAATTATAATAATAATCTAATGCAAATACCGCTGACGTTGACAATATTGCTCTGATAAAATGGCTCACTTGAACACGAGCTCCGCTTTTTCACACTGATTCAATGCGCTCTTGCTCGAAGATTTTGTATAGAAGCATGACGTTTTTTTGAGTCAGGGATGAAGTATGACATGTTTGCCATCTAGTGGAGGGGAGGTCGAACGAAATTCGAGCACCCTATTTGACAAAATCGGCCGTTTATTCAGTGTCGATCTCGTCGAGTAAACTCGACCGTGGCGCCTAGAGGGTTAAATGTTTTATGGTGATTTTCCACAGAAATAATGATTTTTAGACGTTACAAAGTGTATATTCTCTTCTCTAATCCTTACTGTTGTATGTGAACTAAGTATTTGTATGCATTTCATATTGACAACATTATGGTACTTATTTGTTTATTTATTTAAGTGATTGTTTAGCTTTGGAAAAAGTGTCATTTTTCTCTACAGGTTGAGGGATTGTGATATCACAGATGAAGGTTGTGCTGCTCTGGCCTCAGCTCTGAGATCAAATCCTCACACCTGAGAGAACTGAGTCTGACTGGGAATAAACTAGGAGATTCAGAAGTAAAGCTGCTCTCTGTTGGACTGGAGAATCCGCACTGTAAACTGGAGAAACTGTGGTAAGATCATACCTGACTCTAACATGAAACTGAGTCTCTATGTGTGACGAGCAGGGCAGGTGAGAGCCGTTAAAAGCGCAGCATTTTTTCAGTTAAAAACTATTTGTTTTTATTTTCTATGGTTGAGACACATATCCGTGGAAGTGTTATTAGTATCTAATTTCACAGATAGTCGGTTCCTGTAATGTTTATAAATAAAATGTCAATACAATGTAAAGTATTCACTCTGGCTCCTGTTTTAAATTATTTTGGATCTTTAAAGTTTGAGAGAAATGTACTTTACATGGAGGGACATAAATCTATCAGCTTTCATAAAAATATCTTTACTTATGTTTGGAAGTGAAATGAAACGTGTGAGGACATGATGACAGAATTTACATGTTTGGGTGACATATACTTTATCAATACAGTAAGCTGAGCCTTGGATAAAACAAAATATCAAATATATCACAAACCCTAATGTTTACATCAATGATACATATGATTGCATTTTTATATCGAAGACATTAAATTATGACAAACAATGATTATTGTTTATAGCTTATAGTTCATATAACACACCATATGCACTCCTGTAACTTTCACCAGCCCAAAAAAATGTAATACAAAAAGTGCAGTGATGATGGTGATGACCGCAACACCATGGAAGGCATCTCATTACATCCCTAACAAACACACACACACACAGTTACACATACACACACACACACACACACACACACACACACACACACACACACTGGCTTTCCATGTTTTTGGTCTTTCCACAGAAATAATGTTTTTATACTGTACATTCTCTGTATATTCTCTCCTCTAATCCTAACTGATGTATTTTAACAGCGTGAACTAATGAGTATTTATATATATTTCATATTGACAACATTGTTATTTATTTATTTTGTTCAAGTGGTCATGTTTAGCTTTGGAGATAAACTTAATGTGTGTCATTGTTCTCTACAGGTTGAATGATTGTGGTGTCACAGATGAAGGCTGTGCTGCTCTGGCTTCAGCTCTGAGATCAAACCCTCACACCTGAGAGAACTGGATCTGGATGAGAATAAACTAGACCCAGGAGTGAAGCTGTTTTCTACTGTACTGAGAATCCTCATTGTAAACTGGAGATACTGTGGTGAGATCATGCGTGACTCTGACATGAAACTGAGTCTCTTTGTGTGACGAGCAGGGCAGGCGAGAGCCGTGAGAGAACGGTGCGAGGCCGGTGGCGTGATTGCAAATGAGTGTCATCTGCGCGTCACATTGTGAATTTTATCATTTAATTTATTCATAAAGTAACAAAATGGAATAAGGGATTTAAGCTTTTATTCAATTTAGAGCTGTCACCTAACAATAATTTTTGCAATCGAGTAATTGGTCGAATATTTTGTCATAGACCCATTTAAACTAAATCTTGATTTAAGAATGTTTAGATATTTGGACTGGAAACAAGAAAAAATATTACTAAAAAGAGCACTATTTTGCAGTGGAGTCAAATCTTTTGCTCATTTAAAATATAATAGGCCTTTGTAATGTGCCTTTATTGACTACATTCTAAATAAACTATAACACAATATATTTCCTATGTCCTGTTGCTCTCTCAGAGTCACATACCTGAGGCTCATTCATTATGCAGCTCATTATGTGGTATTTTGTTATCTCAGGTGTGATTCTCATATATTCATGGTCATTCACGCCGATATGGTCTTTGTAAAGAAAAAGTGTCTTATATATTGCTTTATGTGAATAAGTAGGTACAATTATTCTCACATCAGTTTGAAGCAAAAACTCTTGGCAACATCCCCATTAGTCAGAAGTCTTGTGGACACATATCTATTGTGTGTTTTGAGGTGTTTTGTTTTTGGAATGTGCATGAACATTATTCTCTCAAATATAAGCATGTACATACATGTTGCTCACATATTATGGTAGCCCAGTTTTTGGTGAATACAGTGTAATTACACCTTTGCCAATAATGTGTTTATAAGCAACTGAAAAAGCACAAATGTCAGAGCATGTCAACTCCAGAGGGTTAATGTGTCATTTTTCTCTACAGGTTGAGTAATTGTGGTGTCACAGATGAGGTTGTGCTGCTCTGGCTTCAGCTCTGAGATCAAACCCTCACACCTGAGAGAACTGGATCTGTCTGGGAATAAACTAGGAGACTCAGGAGTGAAGCTGCTCTCTGCTGTTCTGGAGAATCCTCACTGTAAACTGAAGGAACTGGGGTAAGATCATAACTGACCTTGACATGAAACTGAGTCTTTGTGTGTGAAGAGCAGGGCGGGCGAGAGCCGTGAGAGAACGACGCGAGGCCTGTGGGGTGATTGCAAATGAGCGTCACCTGAGCGTCACTGTGAATTTTATCATTACATTTTTTGATAGAGTAACAAAATGGAATGGGCAATCAAACTTGTAAACATACTTTGTTCCTCGATCCTCCCGACTGCCACATTCCGTCAGACTTCTTTTTGCAGCATTGAGCATTATAACAATCACACGTGTTTCTGTCGAGCTTGTTGGCCAATCAGAAGTGTTCAGGTTAGTCGCCGCTGAAACCAAGAGTTGTGTTCAGTGCACGCTCTCTGTCTGAATTCTGAATTCATTAAAATAATTAATATATGGTTGTAAGATTGTTTTATCTGTGTAGTCAGAATATGATGTCATTAAAAGCCATCTTTACACTGCAAAGGTGGAACAGAAGCTGCATCTGAAATAGCATAAATGTTTATTTACAGACGGTTTAATGTTACTCAAATGATAAAATGAACATTTCTGCTATTTCAGATGCAGCTTCTGTTCCAGCTTTGCAGTGTAAAGATGGCTTTTGTTCTTGTTAACAGTCTATATAATATTCTGATTGATTTAAGTCATTGGTTACATTGAAGTATTTAACCAACGACAACACAGGTAATCATTCAAAACTGCACTTACAAATGAATAAAATGCTCATGGAAATCAATTGCAAGGAGCCCGTAATGGAAAAGTTCATTTCTGACGCTGGCATTGGGGAACGCCTGGCAGTCGCAGTTTGTGTCGGTGTAAATTGCAGAAATTAAAACATAAACTCTGCTGTTTTGGGGAATTGAAATAGGTCCGTTATCTTGTTAATGATTGATGGTTTTCCAGTGAGATGAATGGTCAATAGGAGGCAAAGCTGTTTTAAAATCTTCTTAGTTACCCAGTTTTGTATTCCTAAAGTTTGTCTCTGGCACTGCCAACTTGTAAAGTTCCTGTCAGTGTTACTGGACACTTTTATTCACTTATTTATCATTGTTGCCTCCCATTGATGTGTGTTAATCCATTGCTAGGGTCACACAGTGTTTTATCTGACCGTCTTACTGTGTGTCAGCGTTTATTTTGTATTAAACCACAGAGCTTGTCGTTAATTAGTTAAGATATGCTGTGATTTGACATTTGAACATGGATTTTATTATTATTTTACATACACAGACGTTTCATGGAAGTTTAGGTCATGAATATTTGCCTAAAAGTCATGGAAATGTATTGGTAGAAATGTGTACTAACCCTGGCACACACACGCGCACACACTCGCACACACACACACATTCACACATGCACACTCAGTCACGCGCATACAGACACACACACACACTCACACAAAGACACAGACACAAACTCACACACACACACATACTCACAACTCAATTTATTTAAGTGGTCATGTTTAGCTTTGGAGATAGACTTAATATGTGTCATTGTTCTCTACAGGTTGAGGGAGTGTGGTGTCACAGATGAAGGTTGTGCTGCTCTGGCTTCAGCTTTGAGATCAAACCTCACACCTGAAACATCTGTATCTGCCTGAGAATAGTATAGGAGACTCAGGAGTGAAGCTGCTCTCTGATCTGGAGAAGGATCCACATTATAAACTGAAGACACTAAGGTAACGATAGTATTAAGGAGGTGAACTAGGATTTTAATTTTATGTGGTTCTAATGTCTCTAGCCTTCCTCTTGGTGTGTCGATCAGGACACAGGAATGGATCAAGGCAGTAAGATTCAATTGAAAGGGTTTATTGAACACTGCAGATGTTTAGACAGAGGTACATAAGTGGGAGGTTGGTGTGTGGTTAATCAGTCATATACGCACACTATAGTAAACAAACTGAAAAGTTTATCTCTCTCGCTTCATTTAGCTGCGCCATTGCGGTGATTGACAGGTGCGCTAAGTGTCACCTTTCCAGCAGATAGTTTTTAACAATTTCCATCATATTTTCATTTAAAGTTCAAATTACTGTTTTACTCACTGGAAATAAAAGGAAATTGTAACAGGTTCAGTAACACCATGTGTGTGTGAATACAGTTCCAGAAATCTCGTGTGTATATTAGATCCATCTGTCGTTACTAAAGTGAAAGCAGTTTAATACAGTGTGTATTGCTCTATCTGCTGTTAATATGAACCGAACAACAGGAAATCACTCACTGCTCTCGACTGACTGAACTTTAGTAGCTTTAATAAGAACACTTCTCTTACTTGAATGCTGCTGTTAATGCTCTGGAGGAGATAAACATGGAGGACTGTGAACAGCTCTCTGAGGGCGGGTCTGCGCTAGTATGTCAGTGTCCATCAACATGTGTGGGCGGGGCCTCTGGAAACTGGAATCTGGAAAAGGCTTGTGCTGAGACACTGCTTTTGATTTATGGGGATTAAAAAAGTTTTCATCATCATATTTTCATTTAAAGTTCAAATGGCTGTTTTACTCACTAGAAATAAAAGGAAATGTGTAGTGGAGTGTAATGATCATTTCTGCTGGTTCTGGATCAGCTGTCCGTTGTGTGGAAGTGACCTTTACTGACCTTTTGATGTTGTAAAGTGACTTTGAGCATCAGATAGAAGCTATATTATCATGTTTGAGAATGAATTAATAAAGCTTATCTAGTTAGTGCTCAGTTTTCTTATGAAAAGATGTGACAGACGTAATGTCTCACACTGCATATGTGACTGTGTGTGTGTTTTATTTTAGGATTTGATGCCAGTCTGATGTTCTGCTGATCATCTGATGGTGAATAAGGATCCACTACAGAGACTCACAGTCAACAGAATCAACAGAGACTGAAGATACAGTGACTTCACTGTTATAAATGAAGACTTCAGTTAGATTTCAACGATCCTCTGACAGACCTGATGAGGCGGCAGTGAAACACCTTTTATTTCACAGCAGCAAATCACAGTTTCTCATTCACAGATTAACCATTTTATTTCTATAAACACACATTATAAACTCAAAAGGTGTGTGTGTTGTTAAGGAGAATATAGAGCCTGAATGTGTGTGTGTATGTTGACCAGCAGAGGGAGACAAAGACTAATGAAAGATTCATTTACAAACAATGGAAGCTTGAGTGTATTATTTTTTATTCCACATATTATTCCACATGGAAATGAGCAGAAATAAGTGAATACAGCCTCTTATTGACATGAGCTGATCATAATGCTGCGGTTATTTTAACATATATAATAATAACGGCCCATCTCAAATGTTTACAGGCTTTTCTTCTTTTTATTTTCTGAGCGGTGGTGAAATATATCGCTCTTGTAAATACTTGCCAGCGCTTCAGTGATAAAAGTCAAGATCTTTAAAATGCAGTCAAACTACAGCGAAGCGCAGGCGTACGGTGCCCTGCAGGGGTCAAACAGGATATAAACAGTGAATGTTGAAGTGATATAATCTTAAACTCAGAGATGTGGATTCAGACGCGATTAAATCTCCACACGACCTTGTGTTTGTCTAAAAACAGGAGGTCATTCAGCCGGGATTTTCACGAGAGTGGTGGGAGAAAACACGGACATTCTGGATTCAGACGCGATTAAATCCCAGACTCGCCCCTGTCAATGATGGAAACACCTCACGACCCCACGAGAACAATTACTGTCCAAATAGGGCTTTACCCACCATCCATAAGTGGGAATGGATCTCTTCATCTGAAAGGCCATCATTATTTAGTGCTGATTGACTGTTACTCAAACTGCCCTGAATTAGCCTTACTTCCTAACATGAGACAGAGCTGCCAAACATGTGCGGCCACTGATGATGGATGACGTGTGAGAATCAGAAACCATGAGAACTGGAGCAAGAAAGCTGTCAAGAGGAGCTCCGAGATCCGATCAGGGAAAACCGGCGATGGACAGATTCTCAGAAGAAACAGAGACTGAGAAAGAGTCACAAGTCTCGATTCAAAGCAATCCTGAGTCTGAGTCGACGGCATTATCTGCATCGTGTGCAAAGGATGAGTGTGATCTGCACACAGACGGTCAAACATCAAACAGTCACACAGTTTGATTTGATTTGATTTATTCTTTATTGGAAATTCAGTCCGTGGAAGCGCGAGCTGTATGAACATCGCATGTATGCGTGTAATATTTCTGTTGCTCTATGCACTGTTTATTTTCTGTTCAGTAACGCCGCTTGTAGTGGAGTGTTTTGCAAACTACCCCATGTGTGCGTGATCGACGACGCTGATAATAACCCCTGTGAAATATCAGATACGGGAGTTTTGCTTACACTTCCCAGATAGCAATTACATTCGCCCGGATCCGCTTTAAGCCCTCGCCTCCGCTTTCTATCTTAGAGACGTTTTCTGATTATGAACCAGATCCGTGCCAGATAGAGGTTTCAGCTTAAACATTCACACTGCCATCAGTTCAGTATTTATATCATTTTACAGATCTGGCCCAGATCACTTTTCCCATAGGAAACCCAAAGACATTAGCTGTGTCTGGCACTGATTTGGTCCAGATGTGCAATATGAATCTGAGCGATACTGTTTTCACAGAGGCTACACTGGTGTGGCCCGAATCTGTGATAGGGGAGAACCGGGCGAAAGTTTCAAAGCCATGTTCTCAGAGCTCGACTACATTTGCGTTTCAAGCTATGACAGCACGTTCAGCAACCCTTGATGGATCTGCCAAAATCACGTGATTTCCTCATCGCTTTCCGCAGTTAGGTCCGAAATGCAGTTTTTGAGTACGGCAAGTAAATTAATGAAGCGGTACTTTTTTTCTAATTAAAAGTTGTGTTTCTCATTTCATGTGTCACAGCAACGATCAATCTACAGATTATTTATTGCTGTTTCACACCCTGAAGGTTTGTCTTTTCAGAGTTTTTCAGTGTAAACGTAAATTGTGTTTAAATGTCAGGACTTCCTGTCGGGACGAAAGTAACACTTGTTACTTTTGTCCCACTATTATATATAAAAATGCATATTATGCTAATTTAATTTTCGTATTGTTCATACTGTTGAAGAAAAAATCTAATCGATTGACATTGAAAATAAACAAATATTCTAAACATTTCAAGTTTGTACTCTCGGGTTAAATTTAAAATGAAAATGTAATTTAATAATTTTTTTGCAAAGATAAAGGACAAAATATGTTTGAAGTTTCATATTAACAAGGTCATAGTCAGATATGTTTAATAAAAACAAGAGAGCACAAAACAATCTAACTTATATTGTTGTGTTACTTTCGTCCCAGCTGATGGGGTCAAAAGTAACAATGTGCATCTTATGTTTAAAGTGAAATTATACTGTAGTCGTTCTGCATATGTACAAAATACCACCTGCTACTGATAGACCACACTTGAGAGTTATTGACCACAGAAAATATATATCTCTGTCTAAAACATTATCTTTTAAAATGAGGTTTTTCTGAAAAGTGGTCCTTTCGCCCCTGCTCTCCCTACATATCTGAGCCGACTGCATTTAAACAAGGGCTAAAACTGCTCTGGCCCATATCTGCAAAACGGATTTGAGCCAACACTGTTTTGACAGAGACTACCTGATGTGGACCACATCCAAATACTTTCTCAAACTGTGTGAAGAACTCCGTGGAATAAACATTTTCAAAACAACATGGTTAGGGAGACCGGGATGGTTGTAACATTTTTGACATTTCTGTCTATATCTTAGAATACTTTTAAGCCAGTGTGTTCAAAATGTGATTGAAACTAGTCACAAGTGTCTGCTATTAAATGAGATGGCTATTATCTTTGCAACACAAACAGAAAATGCATGGTTTAGTTTCAAACACGAGGAGTGAAATGTTACAATTCACCCCATAGTCTGGGTCAGTTGTAACACACCCTGGGGTGAGATGTAACATTATGAAATAAGGATTATGATAAAAAAATATTTTGAAAGCTTTTTATTCAACACTGACCAGTCATCAGTCATCGTAATTGACCATAATAAATTGAACTTGAACACAAAAATTGTGAGTAAGCATGTTTGTTACAGTCAGTCATAGTATTGGCCATAGTCAAATATTGTGTGTGTGTGTGTGTGTGTGTGTGTGTGTGTGTGTGTGTGTGTGTGTGTGTGTGTGTGTGTGTGTGTGTGTGTGTGTGTGTGTGTGTGTGTCTGAGACTCTCAGTCATAGTAATTGACCATAATTAATTGAACTAACATTTCATTATTGTTAGAACTAACCCCGAGTCATGTAGCCATGAACTAGCTCACCTTACAGCTAACAACTAAAACATTAGCACTAACAACTTGCATGAAAAATATCTACACAGACACACAATAAACATCATTTAAATTTGATGAGTTTAACTACAAACAGAAATTCCCATAACAAAAATAAAAAGAAGTACAAAGTTACTTTCTTACTGAAAATTGTTTTTTTGTTCACTTTAACATCTGCTATGTCTGCCACAGAACTCTACTTTATCACATGTGGAATAAGGGCTAAATTTAGCATGTGTGAAGTGAATTAGGTGATTTGTAACTGGTTCCTGGTTGGACAGATTGGAGTTTGTTCCAACTGACCCGTGTTTAACCATCCCCGCCTCCCCTACCTGTCTGCATATTTTGTTTCTTCTATCTAGAGCGTGAGATAAATGCGTTGTCATCATTAAGCTGAGCGATATTATCAGTGTTTAAAAACTGCAACATTTTGTGATGCTACGTCCGCTACAGCACAGGTCCGTTCTAGGTCCGCTTGACGACAGCGCCAAGTGAACGTTGGGTCTCGCTTGACTGTCGCCTTGCAGATACGGTCCACATCCGCATACGGACTTCAGTCAGAAGCGCCAAAAATAACACAAAGAATATCATCAAACCAACGCAGATTTATCTGACGAGCTATAGGCTACCACACGGAAGTTTTTATGTGTTTATTCTATGTGTTTATTATGTACATCTATTTGTATGTGTTTATTCTAATTTCCTGTCTATTACTTAAGCGCAAGTGAAATGCTGTTTGCTTTGTAGATCGCAGTTACAGGCTGTTATTTGCGCACCACAGAGTCTGTGTTAAAGCCGCATCTGCTATAGTGCTACTGCGCTATACAAATAGCCTATGAGTGTAGCACAGAATAGGCCCAATTATAGGAGAACCCAATCAACTTTTTAATATCATGGCATATATTTGCGCTAATGTGCTGAATTTTAAAAGGTATCTTAGCTTAGGATGTCCAGACAGTCCCCGATTTTGGTTGCCTCAGGAAAATACAAAAAAACGATGTCCCTGTTTTTTGAACGTTTTTAAATTGCAAACTGAGTGTAAAGCAGATAATGAGCTTTATTAGTTGTGATAGTGTTTTTATGTTAATAACGTGTTTGGTTTCGTGCTCGCTTTCATCTGTGTTGAGGTACGATCGCCAACACTTTTGGACTGATGTCACCGATGGCCATATTTCACCGCTTGTCCATACCGCTGGAGTTGACTCAACTGCAAAAGAACCGAGGATATCCACAAAAGACGAGGATAGGCGGACGGTTGGTGAAGAACGCGAGGAATGCACACGCGACCGTGAACATTGGCTTCTACGGACGACGTGGCTGTCGCCGTGTATCCTGATCAGCCAGTTATGGCAAACCGCACTGCCCGAGGGAACTGTATTCAGCTCTAGCACAATCACAATCCTTGGATCTTATCACAGTTAAAGCCACACTTCTGAATGTGAGCTCAGTGGGAAATAAAACACTGAGATGGACAAATACCAACATTTCCCAACTTTTGAGCCTTCACATATTCTACACATTGTCATATTATTATAAATTTATTTAGTTTTATTGAGCACAAATATTATCATTGATATTTGTCTGAGAGGGCACTTTTGATTGATTTTGAAAAGGGGCAGGGGCTCGAGCACCCAAAACCCCATCTCTGCACGTGCCTGATAAAACGCTTATACTTTTATACTTCGCAATTTGTGTAGCCTACCGCAAAATATGTTTCCTTCTTCTTCTGATTTGAAGCGAGACCCGTGGATAGCCTTTGGGCGGACAGGAGAGGAGGGCACCAGGAGAGACTGGCGCACAGCAGCGGGAGCAGCAACAGCTGACACAGCACCCTCCTAGGGATTGGGTTTAAGTGCTGGGTTTTTTTCACGTTGTGTTAATAGCAATAGGCGTTTTTTTATCCATTAATTCTGTGTTTGTTGTTGACTGTGTTCTGTGTTAATTGTTGACTTTGTTCGTTTTTTATAATTAAATCTATGAATTTGTGGTCATTAATTCTGTGTTTGTTATCTTTGTTCACGTTGTTTTAGTATGCTTTTAATCATTAAAACGATTTATTTCAGCGATAGCCTATAGGCCTACGCATTGCTCCAACTCAAACTCCTTTATCAAGTCAAGTCAAGCTTTTTATTTATAGCCAAGGCTGAAAATGTTTTTCTGGACATTCATCAGACTGTGGAAATGTAGGCCTATGCCTAGGTAGCATAGGTTACTGTGATACCCTAACTGACAAAAATGCCGAAAATAAGGCAAAAGAACAATCCAGTGGTGATTTAAGTGAAATCGTATCACATCCGCACAGCCCGCAGGCGGAATCGTTTCACGCACTCGCTACGCATCTGTAACGGGATGATCAGGCGGTGCTGGATCGGGCGCGGGCACATATCCGCAACAACCCCTAAAAACAGAGCAGAAACGGCCGCCCGATGTGCGCTTGGACTCAGGAACGAGTCCGTGAGGCGGATGCGGCCAGTCCCGGCTCTATGGTTTTGGCGGTTGCGGCCCGGTTCCGTTTCCAGCGCCCAGTGGCTATCTGGGTTGGCTACAACCATTCAGGCCAGCTATCCGGCCTCTATGTGTAAAGCGTTACAAACACTTTATCAAGGCTCAAATCGCCCATATACTCCCAAAATGTATTCTCTGCATCCTCAAAATTTGCACAGCACAAATTGACCGATGTTATATAGTTATGATAGCTGCAGGCGAGCATCTGAGGATCTCTTCAGAAAACTGACGCAAATGAAAGTAAAGTTGCAGATGCTCAAGACACAATCATCATCAAGTAAAGTCAGTGCTTATGCCACTCTCTCCTATTGCAGTCCTTGATTTGAAATGAGCAGCTCATCAATAAAATGCAGCTCATATTTGTTGATTTTGGTTATGTGAACTTAAAAGTTCGTAGTTTGGGAATTAAAGATCGGATTTATATCCGCTTTGCCGAGACACGTGACTCAGTGTAAATGAAATGGTGATAATGATAAATCAGATAGATATCTGATCTGTAAAACACATGAAGTGGACCATGCAGGTATAAATAGGCCCAGCAAGAGAACTGTTGGGGATATATAGGAAGAAACATATAAATATTGAATCGGGAGGGAATGTATCTCTGAACGAAACTGACTGTCTTCAGAACAGTTTCTCTGGCATTTTTACAGCCGTACCCAAAGAAACACCTTTTTCTTTCATAAGCACCACCGACTGTCAGAGAGTGAATTAGCATTTTTATTTAGTCCATCTGTTTTTGTTTTGTGCAGGTGTGTATTATGTACCAATTTCACAAAGCTAAAGTCAGACCCTTCTGTATTTGCTCTAAGTCTTGAAATTATGCAGTGTCATTTAAATCAAAACAACTGCTCATGCTACATATGTCTATCTTTGTTTGGATCGTGATTAAAATGCAGTGTTTGCCTCGCATTTCAAATAGCTCATTTTTTTAAGGCAAGTTTGGCCAGTTATAGAGCAAATAAACTACAATAATTTGCTTAAACAAAGAAAAGAAAAAATCGACAGATGGTGTCGAAAAACTCTGAATCGCCATGAAAAATCTCTAGGTAGATCTGGCCTTTCATCAAGGCTGAGGTCAGGATCTTTGGCTTGAAAAGGTTGGTGACCACTGCTTTAGAGAAAGGGGGATGTGATGATGTCAGATGATGCTGTTCCCTGAGGTCACCACTAGAGGTCACTGTGTGCTGATGGGATGGTGTTGGACACAGAATGGCACAAACAGAAGAAACTGAGCAGAGAGAAATAAAGACACACATGTTATTACTGCACTACAGATTGATTGATTGCTAAATATGAAAGAAAACCATCATCTGATCTCGTCCTGCAGTGAACAGAGACTCATAATAGCACAGAAACACAATCAAACAGAGCTAAACGAGACTAAAAGAGTGTGATGTGAGAGAACACAAGAGATGACTTTAAAACATCAGGATTTATTCATTATTTAATGTGTCGCAATCATTTCTGTCCTTTCCTCTCCGTGAGTTTGGACCATTTCAGGAATTCAATTAAAAGTGCAATAAAGTTAATAAATGAAAACTGTGAAAGAGTTGACAGTGTTTTTACAGTATGCTTTTCATTTCTCTGATTCCTTCAGGTTTATGTCACATTGCATTGATGTGGAAAAATCATCTGATAAATGACTAAATGTGATTATAAACATGATCGGATGATGACAAACTTATTTCATATCACACAGATGTGATCAAACAAAGCCCTCTTTATGATTTATGATCAGGAGCTCTGCAGAAAGAGAAACGAAAGACAAAACTGAACAAATGAAGGCAAGGATGAACAGATGAAGAGATTGAATGAACGAGCCAAAGAAAAACGAATGAAAGAAAGAATAAAAGAACAAACTGAAGAGAAGAGAGAGAAACACAATGACCCTTTCATGTGTTGGTCACTACAGTGGACGGCTGTTCATAAAGCGTGTTCTTGCATTGCATGGGTTTTGATGGACCTCGTGCATCATCCTACACATTTACACCGAGAGGAAAGCCTCTTATATCCATGTTTCTTACATCCATATCATATCCATGTTTCCTCCAATGGCCAGTCAGAAATGCCAAGCTGCTCCAGAATATCCGTCCATCCCTTCTATCCTAGGAGACTCTTGCCGGTAGAAATGTTGCAGCATCAGCGATATCTAATGAGTCACATCACAGTTCCAGTTCCCAAGTCTTGATTTTAGATTGGGAGAAAGTTGGGATCAATCATCTGTCCACTATAGCTATAGTTCAGCTGCAGTTCATCATCTCACTGTGACTGTTGTTTATGAAGACGCTTCATCTGAAGTCACTTTGACTGTAAATAAATGTATTTGTGTTATTAGAATGTGATCTGCATGAACATCAGACAGTAATCTGATTATGGGATGCATGTTGCTTGTAAAGCTCATTTCAGACGAGACTGGAAACCCTGATGGCCAGGTCTTCTCAGAGGAGAGCTGTGGGAGAAATGTGTCCATGTTGAGCATGATCAGAATGGTCAGCTGATGAGGGTCAATGGACATACTCTGGCCCACTGGAGGAGCGCCTGAGTTGGGTTTCCACCGCTGACCGGCTGAAGAGCCCTCATGTTCTGAGATCAGAGATACGCTCAACTTCTGTGAACTTCAACTCCATCAATCTAGATTTGTGTTTCTATTTTAGAGTTTACACGTGATTTCATACAATTGCTTTTTTTAATTTTATACACACAATATTGCTGTGTTATTACGGGATTATGTTTAATACAGCATCTCTTCAGTTTAATCCATAAACTCTAGTGGACATCTGAAAATTTGTAAAATAATTACTTTTCAAATCTTGTTTTTAAGCCCTAAGAGCAATAAAACACATCTGACGGAGGTTATCATAATTCATGCACAAAGGATTAAATTAACCAAAGATTAGCAATAAAATAATAAATTACACAGATAAAAACAAACTGAAAAAGAGCAGAATAAATCTGACAATAGTCAAATAAAAAACAGGAAAAAGTACAAAAGACCGAAAGAATGAACAAACTGAGGAATAAATAAAACAAGCACAAAAGAAAATATTAAAACAAACAAGAACAAAATAATTATTAAAATACAAAAACAAACAAAGCATGAGTGCTCGCGCAAAAAAAAAAATTTTTACCACTTTATTCACAAAATATGAATCTCCAACGCGTCAACGTCTGCTCGCGCATGCGCAGTGGTGTGTGTTTACTCTCGTCACAAATGCAAAGTGAAAGTAAGCTGGAGCTCACCTGTCGACTGCCGCCATTTTAAGCAGGTAAAACACGAATACGGTACAGGAAAACAGAGCTTTAAAGTGTTTAATAGAAGCGTTTGTCAGAGTTTAATCAGGAATGTCCGTGTGTGTTTCTGATGTTAAAGCTGGAGGATTGGAGAAGCTGTATCTTGTGAAAGTTTGATCGAGGTGAGTGTTCATGTGTGTGACTTCCTCATATTAATATCAATCTCTGGAGGACATTTTGAGGGATTGTTTGATATGAAATCTTTAATGAAGGGTTTCTTTGTGTTTGGTGATGTGTGTGTGATTCTTCAGAGGTTTAACAGCAGATGTGTAAGTTTCAAGTTTGGTTTATTTGATATTGGCCAGTCTATGGAAGTAAAATAATGCCAAATGTTTTTGAAATAAAAAGCCTGTTGAATTGGACTACTTGAAAAAATATGCATTGCATTAACCATGATTGCATTTTAATGCATTGTATTTTAGGGCTTGCATTAAATGGGCTGAAATTCAACATGGTTGTATATTTAAGCTGTGAATATTTCAATTCAAAACATTTCAAACACATTTTCATTAATAAAAATTCAATAATCCATATTCTCCTTTCATATTTCACTTCCAAAATATTCAAACTGTTTAAAAATACAACCTATAATATTCAACAGGCAATTTTCGGTCTGTTTTATTTCGCTTTACAAATTCGCACCACAATTCAGTGGTTCAAATTCGACGGCAAATTCGACATTGAATCAGGGACTGGAGGAAAAGCAATAGACTACCGATGCATTATATCTATCTGCTGTTAGTCGCCTCACCAGTAGGTGGTGCAAGCGCCGTGTTGACAACATCAAAGCAACAGACAGAGACGAAACTTTCATAAAACATCATTTGCTGAAATGGACCGAGCGTGAGTACGAGTTATTATGAGTGTATATATAGTATATAACTTACATGTTGAAAAGGGTGTTTAAGACACAAATCATCACACGAGGCGTTTACTCAAGTGTCTTATGATACGACTTTTACAGCGTTCAAAATGAAGGTGATTTTTCTGATTAATCCAGAATTCCTCGCCTTTAGCATTGATATAGGCCTAAATACTTTGCAGTCACGTCACTAACATGGATACCTGGCGCGGCAAAAGGCAAACACTGAGAGAATGAAGTACTTGCCAGCCAGTACTAGTGACATCACGTGCAAAGTATGAATTAATAGGATCTTCCCAGGACGTCGCCAGTATTAATATACAAAAGTTGGTGTTTTGAGGTGTAAACGATCGTCGCCTGCATGCCAGATAGTTGTGCGATTGGATGCACAATAACCACATTTTGTCAGCGCTTTGTTGCCGCGCCAGGTATCCATGTTAGTGACGTGACTGCAAAGTATTTAGGCCTATATCAATGCTAAAGGCGAGGGAATTCTGGATTAATCAGAAAATCACCTTCCTTTGACCGCTGTAAAAGTCGTATCACAAGACACTTGAGTAAACGCCGGTGATGATTTGTGTCTTAATCAGCCTTTTCAACATGTAAGTTATATACTATATATACACTCATAATAACTCGTACTCACCGCCGGTCCATTTCAGCAAATTATGTTTTATGAAAGTTTCTCGCCTCTGTCTGTTGCTTTGATGTTGTCAACACGCTGCTGCGCTTGCACCACCTACTGGTGAGGGCGACTAACAGCAGATAGATATAATGCATCGGTAGTCTATTGCTTTTCCTCCAGTCCCTGATTCAATGTCGAATTTGCCGAATTTGAACCACTGAATTGTGGAGCAAATTTGTAAAGCGAAATAAAACAGACCTAAAATTGCCTGTTGAATATTATAGGTTGTAATTTTAAACAGTTTGAATATTTTGGAAGTGAAATATGAAAGGAGAATATGGATTATTGAATTTTTATTAATGAAAATGTGTTTGAAATGTTTTGAATTGAAATATTCACAGCTTAAATATACAACCATGTGGAATTTCAGCTCATATAAATGTAAGCCCTAAAAATACAATGCATACAAATCCATGTTGAATTTCAGCCCATATAAATGCAAGCCTCTAAAAAATACAACAATGCATTAAAATGCAATCATGGTTAATGCAATGCATATTTTTCAAGTAGTGCACTCTACAGGCTTTTTTATTTAACACTTTGGCATTATTTTACTTCGGTCTAAAACGTGAGTTCGTCTGTGTTTGCCCCGTTACTGTCCCGTGATACGGGTTCAGTCTGTGTTTGCCCGTTTGTCTGTGGGTCGTGTGTGAACGTGTTCCGGTCTGTGTTTGTCGCGTGTCTGTCGGTCCGGGTGTGAACGCGGTTCGGTCTGTGTTTGCCTGTGTCTGTCGGCCGTGGGTGTGAACGTGTTCGGTCTGTGTTTGCCTGTGTCTGGTCTTTCCGGGTCGGTGTGAACGCGGTTCGGTCTGTGTTTGTCTGTGTCTACGGTCGGTGTGAACGTGTTCGGTCTGTGTTTGTGTCTGTCGGTCGGTGTGAACGTGTTCGGTCTGTGTTTGCCTGTGTCTGTCGGCCGTGTGAACGTGTTCGGTCTGTGTTTGGCTGTGTCTGTCGGTCGGTGTGAACGTGTTCGGTCTGTGTTTGCCTGTGTCTGTCGGTCGGTGTGAACGTGTTCGGTCTGTGTTTGTCTGTGTCTGTCGGTCGGTGTGAACGTGTTCGGTCTGTGTTTGTCTGTGTCTGTCGGTCGGTGTGAACGTGTTCGGTCTGTGTTTGCCTGTGTCTGTCGGTCGGTGTGAACGTGTTCGGTCTGTGTTTGCCTGTGTCTGTCGGTCGGTGTGAACGTGTTCGGTCTGTGTTTGCCCGTGTCTGTCGGTCGGTGTGTGAACGTGTTCGGTCTGTGTTTGGCTGTGTCTGTCGGTCGGTGTGAACGTGTTCGGTCTGTGTTTGCCTGTGTCTGTCGGTCGGTGTGAACGTGTTCGGTCTGTGTTTGCCCGTGTCTGTCGGTCGGTGTGAACGTGTTCGGTCTGTGTTTGCCCGTCTGTCG
Source organism: Gobiocypris rarus (assembly GCA_023029165.1). Taxonomy (NCBI): domain Eukaryota; kingdom Metazoa; phylum Chordata; class Actinopteri; order Cypriniformes; family Gobionidae; genus Gobiocypris; species Gobiocypris rarus. The sequence goes on from CM040911.1 coordinate 50,976,320, forward strand.
GTGTGAACGTGTTCGGTCTGTGTTTGCCCGTGTCTGTCGGTCGGTGTGAACGTGTTCGGTCTGTGTTTGCCTGTGTCTGTCGGTCGGTGTGAACGTGTTCGGTCTGTGTTTGCCCGTGTCTGTCGGTCGGTGTCAACGTGTTCGGTCTGTGTTTGTCTGTGTCTGTCGGTCTGTGTGAGCGTGTTCGATCTGTGTTTGCCCGTGTCTGTCGGTCGGTGTGAACGTGTTCGGTCTGTGTTTGTCTGTGTCTGTCGGTCGGTGTGAGCGTGTTCGGTCTGTGTTTGCCCTGTGTCTGTCGGTCGGTGTGAACGTGTTCGGTCTGTGTTTGGCTGTGTCTGTCGGTCGGTGTGAACGTGTTCGGTCTGTGTTTGCCCGTGTCTGTCGGTCGGTGTGAACGTGTTCGGTCTGTGTTTGCCCGTGTCTGTCGGTCGGTGTGAACGCGTGTTCGGTCTGTGTTTGCCCGTGTCTGTCGGTCGGTGAACGTGTTCGGTCTGTGTTTGTCTGTGTCTGTCGGTCGGTGTGAAGCGTGTTCGGTCTGTGTTTGCCTGTCTGTCGGTCGGTGTGAACGTGTTCGGTCTGTGTTTGCCCGTGTCTGTCGGTCGGTGTGAACGTGTTCGGTCTGTGTTTGCCCGTGTCTGTCGGTCGGTGTGAACGTGTTCGGTCTGTGTTTGGCTGTGTCTGTCGGTCGGTGTGAACGTGTTCGGTCTGTGTTTGTCTGTGTCTGTCGGTCGGTGTGAACGTGTTCGGTCTGTGTTTGCCCGTGTCTGTCGGTCGGTGTGAACGTGTTCGGTCTGTGTTTGCCGTGTCGTCGGTCGGTGTGAACGTGTTCGGTCTGTGTTTGGCTGTGTCTGTCGGTCGGTGTGAACGTGTTCGGTCTGTGTTTGCCCGTGTCTGTCGGTCGGTGTGAACGTGTTCGGTCTGTGTTTGTCTGTGTCTGTCGGTCGGTGTGAACGTGTTCGGTCTGTGTTTGCCCGTGTCTGTCGGTCGGTGTGAACGTGTTCGGTCTGTGTTTGTATGTGTCTGTCGGTCGGTGTGAACGTGTTCGGTCTGTGTTTGCCCGTGTCTGTCGGTCGGTGTGAACGTGTTCGGTCTGTGTTTGGCCGTGTCTGTCGGTCGTTGTGAACGTGTTCGTCTGTGTTTGCCCGTGTCTGTCGGTCGGTGTGAACGTGTTCGGTCTGTGTTTGCCCGTGTCTGTGGTCGGTGTGAGCGTGTTCGGTCTGTGTTTGCCCGTGTCTGTCGGTCGGTGTGAACGTGTTCGGTCTGTGTTTGCCCGTGTCTGTCGGTCGGTGTGAACGTGTTCGGTCTGTGTTTGCCCGTGTCTGTCGTCGGTCTGTGTGAACGTGTTCGGTCTGTGTTTGCCCGTGTCTGTCGGTCGGTGTGAACGTGTTCGGTCTGTGTTTGCCCGTGTCTGTCGGTCGGTGTGAGCGTGTTCGGTCTGTGTTTGCCCGTGTCTGTCGGTCTGTGTGAACGTGTTCGGTCTGTGTTTGCCCGTGTCTGCCGGTCGGTGTGAAGCGTGTTCGGTCTGTGTTTGCCCGTGTCTGTCGGTCGGGTGTGGCGTGTTCGGTCTGTGTTTGTCTGTGTCTGTCGGTCGGTGTGAGCGTGTTCGGTCTGTGTTTGCCCTGTGTCTGTCGGTCGGTGTGAACGTGTTCGGTCTGTGTTTGGCTGTGTCTGTCGGTCGGTGTGAACGTGTTCGGTCTGTGTTTGCCCGTGTCTGTCGGTCGGTGTGAACGTGTTCGGTCTGTGTTTGCCTGTGTCTGTCGGTCGGTGTGAACGTGTTCGGTCTGTGTTTGCCCGTGTCTGTCGGTCGGTGTCAACGTGTTCGGTCTGTGTTTGTCTGTGTCTGTCGGTCGGTGTGAGCGTGTTCGGTCTGTGTTTGCCCGTGTCTGTCGGTCGGTGTGCGTGTTCGGTCTGTGTTTGCCTGTGTCTGTCGGTCGGTGTGAACGTGTTCGGTCTGTGTTTGCCCGTGTCTGTCGGTCGGTGTCAACGTGTTCGGTCTGTGTTTGCCCGTGTCTGTCGGTCGGTGTGAACGTGTTCGGTCTGTGTTTGCCCGTGTCTGTCGGTCGGTGTGAGCGTGTTCGGTCTGTGTTTGCTGTGTCTGTCGGTCGGTGTGAACGTGTTCGGTCTGTGTTTGTCTGTGTCTGTTGGTCGGTGTGAGCGTGTTCGGTCTGTGTTTGCCCGTGTCTGTCGGTCGGTGTGAACGTGTTCGGTCTGTGTTTGCCTGTGTCTGTCGGTCGGTGTGAACGTGTTCGGTCTGTGTTTGGCTGTGTCTGTCGGTCGGTGTGAACGTGTTCGGTCTGTGTTTGCCCGTGTCTGTCGGTCGGTGTGAAGCGTGTTCGGTCTGTGTTTGTCTGTGTCTGTCGGTCGGTGTGAACGTGTTCGGTCTGTGTTTGCCCGTGTCTGTCGGTCGGTGTGAGCGTGTTTGGTCTGTGTTTGCCCGTGTCTGTCGGTCGGTGTGAACGTGTTCGGTCTGTGTTTGTATGTGTCTGTCGGTCGGTGTGAACGTGTTCGGTCTGTGTTTGCCCGTGTCTGTCGGTCGGTGTGAACGTGTTCGGTCTGTGTTTGCCCGTGTCTGTCGGTCGGTGTGAACGTGTTCGGTCTGTGTTTGCCTGTGTCTGTCGGTCGGTGTGAGCGTGTTCGGTCTGTGTTTGCCTGTGTCTGTCGGTGTGAACGTGTTCGGTCTGTGTTTGCCCGTGTCTGTCGGTCGGTGTGAACGTGTTCGGTCTGTGTTTGCCTGTGTCTGTCTGTCGGTGTGAACGTGTTCGGTCTGTGTTTGCCCGTGTCTGTCGGTCGGTGTGAACGTGTTCGGTCTGTGTTTGCCCGTGTCTGTCGGTCGGTGTGAACGTGTTCGGTCTGTGTTTGCCCGTGTCTGTCGGTCGGTGTGAACGTGTTCGGTCTGTGTTTGTCTGTGTCTGTCGGTGTGAACGTGTTCGGTCTGTGTTTGCCCGTGTCTGTCGGTCGGTGTGAACGTGTTCTGTCTGTGTTTGCCTGTGTCTGTTGGTCGGTGTGAGCGTGTTCGGTCTGTGTTTGCCTGTGTCTGTCGGTCGGTGTGAGCGTGTTCGGTCTGTGTTTGCCTGTGTCTGTCGGTGTGAACGTGTTCGGTCTGTGTTTGCCTGTGTCTGTCGGTCGGTGTGAACGTGTTCGGTCTGTGTTTGCCCGTGTCTGTGGGTCGGTGTGAACGTGTTCGGTCTGTGTTTGCCCGTGTCTGTCGGTCGGTGTGAACGTGTTCGGTCTGTGTTTGCCTGTGTCTGTCGGTCGGTGTGGCGTGTTCGGTCTGTGTTTGTCTGTGTCTGTCGGTCCGTGTGAACGTGTTCGGTCTGTGTTTGCCCGTGTCTGTCGGCCGGTGTGAACGTGTTCGGTCTGTGTTTGCCCGTGTCTGTCGGTCATTGTGAACGTGTTCGGTCTGTGTTTGCCTGAGTCTGTCGGTCGGTGTGGCGTGTTCGGTCTGTGTTTGCCCGTGTCTGTCGGTCGGTGTGAACGTGTTCGGTCTGTGTTTGCCCGTGTATGTCGGTCGGTGTGAAGCGTGTTCGGTCTGTGTTTGGCTCTGTCTGTCGGTCGGTGTGAACGTGTTCGGTCTGTGTTTGCCTGTGTCTGTCTATCGGTGTGAACGTGTTCGGTCTGTGTTTGCCCGTGTCTGTCGGTGTGAACGTGTTCGGTCTGTGTTTGCCCGTGTCTGTCTGTCGGTGTGAACGTGTTCGGTCTGTGTTTGGCCGCGTGTCTGTCGGTCGGTGTGAACGTGTTCGGTCTGTGTTTGCCGTGTCTGTCGGTCGGTGTGAACGTGTTCGGTCTGTGTTTGCCTGTGTCTGTCGGTGTGAGCGTGTTCGGTCTGTGTTTGCCTGTGTCTGTCGGTCGGTGTGAACGTGTTCGGTCTGTGTTTGCCCGTGTCTGTCGGTCGGTGTGAACGTGTTCGGTCTGTGTTTGCCTGTGTCTGTTGGTCGGTGTGGCGTGTTCGGTCTGTGTTTGCCTGTGTCTGTTGGTCGGTGTGAGCGTGTTCGGTCTGTGTTTGCCTGTGTCTGTCGGTCGGTGTGAACGTGTTCGGTCTGTGTTTGCCTGTGTCTGTCGGTCGGTGTGAACGTGTTCGGTCTGTGTTTGCCCGTGTCTGTCGGTCGGTGTGAACGTGTTCGGTCTGTGTTTGCCCGTGTCTGTCGGTCGGTGTGAACGTGTTCGGTCTGTGTTTGCCTGTGTCTGTCGGTCGGTGTGAACGTGTTCGGTCTGTGTTTGCCCGTGTCTGTCGGTCGGTGTGAGCATGTTTGGTCTGTGTTTGCCCGTGTCTGTCGGTCGGTGTGAACGTGTTCGGTCTGTGTTTGCCTGTGTCTGTCGGTCGGTGTGAGCGTGTTCGGTCTGTGTTTGCCTGTGTCTGTCGGTCGGTGTGAACGTGTTCGGTCTGTGTTTGCCTGTGTCTGTGGGTCGGTGTGAACGTGTTCGGTCTGTGTTTGCCCGTGTCTGTCGGTCGGTGTGAACGTGTTCGGTCTGTGTTTGCCTGTGTCTGTGGGTCGGTGTGAACGTGTTCGGTCTGTGTTTGCCCGTGTCTGTCGGTCGGTGTGAATGTGTTCGGTCTGTGTTTGCCTGTGTCTGTGGGTCGGTGTGAACGTGTTCGGTCTGTGTTTGCCCGTGTCTGTGGGTCGGTGTGAACGTGTTCGGTCTGTGTTTGCCCGTGTCTGTCGGCCGGTGTGAACGTGTTCGGTCTGTGTTTGTCTGTGTCTGTCGGTCGGTGTGAGCGTGTTCGGTCTGTGTTTGTCTGTGTCTGTCGGTCGGTGTGAACGTGTTCGGACTGTGTTTGCCCGTGTCTGTCGGCCGTGTGAACGTGTTCGGTCTGTGTTTGCCCGTGTCTGTCGGTCGCTGTGAACGTGTTCGGTCTGTGTTTGCCTGTGTCTGTCGGTCGGTGTGAACGTGTTCGGTCTGTGTTTGCCCGTGTCTGTCGGGTCGGTGTGAACGTGTTCGGTCTGTGTTTGCCCGTGTCTGTCGGTCGGTGTGAACGTGTTCGGTCTGTGTTTGCCCGTGTCTGTCGGTCGGTGTGAGCGTGTTCGGTCTGTGTTTGTCTGTGTCTGTCGGTCGGTGTGAACGTGTTCGGTCTGTGTTTGTCTGTGTCTGTCGGTCGGTGTGAACGTGTTCGGTCTGTGTTTGGCTGTGTCTGTCGGTCGGTGTGAACGTGTTCGGTCTGTGTTTGCCCGTGTCTGTCGGTCGGTGTGAACGTGTTCGGTCTGTTTGCCCGTGTCTGTCTGTCGGTGTGAACGTGTTCGGTCTGTGTTTGCCCGTGTCTGTCGGTCGGTGTGAACGTGTTCGGTCTGTGTTTGCCCGTGTCTGTCGGTCGGTGTGAACGTGTTCGGTCTGTTTGCCCGTGTCTGTCGGTCGGTGTGAGCGTGTTCGTCTGTGTTTGCCTGTGTCTGTCGGTCGGTGTGAACGTGTTCGGTCTGTGTTTGCCCGTGTCTGTCGGTCGGTGTGAACGTGTTCGGTCTGTGTTTGCCTGTGTCTGTCGGTCGGTGTGGCGTGTTCGGTCTGTGTTTGCCTGTGTCTGTCGGTCGGTGTGAACGTGTTCGGTCTGTGTTTGCCTGTGTCTAACCGGTCCGGTGTGAGCGTGTTCGGTCTGTGTTTACCCGTGTCTGTCGGTCGGTGTGAGCGTGTTCGGTCTGTGTTTGCCCGTGTCTGCCGGTCGGTGTGAGCGTGTTCGGTCTGTGTTGCCCGTGTCTGTCGGTCGGTGTAGCGTGTTCGGTCTGTGTTGCACGTGTCTGTCGGTCGGTGTAGGCGTGTTCGGTCTGTGTTTGCCCGTGTCTGTCGGTCGGTGTGAACGTGTTCGGTCTGTGTTTGGCTGTGTCTGTCGGTCGGTGTGAACGTGTTCGGTCTGTGTTTTGCCTGTGTCTGTCGGTCGGTGTGAACGTGTTCGGTCTGTGTTTGCCCGTGTCTGTCGGTCGGTGTGAACGTGTTCGGTCTGTGTCGGTGTCTGTCGTGTTCGGTCTGTGTTGTTCGGTCTGTGTCTGTCGGTCGTCGGTGTGAACGTGTTCGGTCTGTGTTTGCCCGCGTGTCTGTCGGTCGGTGTGAACGTGTTCGGTCTGTGTTTGTCTGTGTTTGTCTGTGTCTGTCGGTCGGTGTGAACGTGTTCGGTCTGTGTTTGCCTGTGTCTGTCTGTCGGTGTGAACGTGTTCGGTCTGTGTTTGCCCGTGTCTGTCGTCGGTCGTGTGAACGTGTTCGGTCTGTGTTTGCCTGTGTCGGTCGGTGTGAACGTGTTCGGTCTGTGTTTGCCTGTGTCTGTCGGTCGGTGTGAACGTGTTCGGTCTGTGTTTGTCTGTGTCTGTCGGTCGGTGTGAACGTGTTCGGTCTGTGTTTGCCCGTGTCTGTCGGTCGGTGTGAACGTGTTCGGTCTGTGTTTTTCTGTGTCTGTCGGTCGGTGTGAACGTGTTCTGTCTGTGTTTGCCTGTGTCTGTCGGTCGGTGTGAACGTGTTCGATGTTCAATTGTTTTGTTGGTGTTTGTCTGTGCATGTGTGAGTAGGCCCTATGACTGATCTTGAGTTCACTCACTCCAGATGTATTCAGATAAATGATGAAGGTTGTTTAACCAATTAAATAATTTAATTTAATGTCTGATGTTTGTTCATTCAGAGTCAGTGGAGGAGATCAAACTCATCAGATTCTCCTGCAGCTTCATCATGGGTAATTCTAGATCCAGAGATGGAGATCTTTCTTCAAGATGCAGGTACTTTCCATTTTTGCCGTGTTTTAAAACTAACATATTATTAAATGAAAAGATAGTAAAGTTTCCTCAAAGTATTTTTGATGGAGGATGAATGTGTTTATATTAATATGGTTCCTCTCATAAAGAATGATCCCAGTAATCTAAAGGATTAAACTGAATCTGTTCTCTGTTCCAGTTCAGTCCAGCAGAAGAGGTCAAACCCAGAGTCCAGCTGTGTGTCTATGAAGAGTGACTGGTCTATGGGTCGCCCAATTGGGTTTAAGAGTGGAGACACACGGCCTGATCTCAGGTATATCATCTCTATAACAGTTATGCTTATAGTATTTGATCTCTATAAAAGAATTGACAAAATGTAAAATGTGTACCTTGAATGCAATGTAAGTCGCTTTGGATAAAAGCGTCTGCCAAATGCATAAATGTAAATAAAGTTTTGCTTATATTAGATTTTTCTGAAATTATTATTAATATACATCAGTGTAATGAGTTCAGATATAGCAATTTGCACTCTATTAAGAAAACAATATAAATTTAATTAAAAATGTATGTGTAAAATTAATAAAAATCCTTTGTACCTGACACTAATTTATCCAGTTTAGTGTATAGTAGACTTTAATTCAAGTATAATTTGTAGCAGATAAATGTGGGAATATTATAATCAAAGTATGAGACACATCACTTACAGAGTTACAGACGTTACAGCAAAAGTGTTACAACTCTCCTAAAGCTGGACATCTTTTTTTGAGTCGTGCTGAAGTTGAGCTTGTGCCGTTCGTTGTGTGTTGTGCAGTGTTCTTGCAGTGTTCGGGGGAAACAAGAGTATGGCACAGTTGAAGCAGAGCTGCGAACCGACTGCCCTAAACATTGTTTTTCCCTCACTGTGCCTGCGCCAAAACAGAAGTTAAACCATTTCATCTTTAACGCAGAAGAAAGAAACGAGAAGAGGGAGATTTATAATTTCTGTAGCTATCAAAGTAGCTGCACTTTAGCAAACTGTTGCTTTCCTCCAGTTTGTGTTGCAAAACGGATAAACCATATAACCACGTCTTCTAAACATATATACCGACACCTTTTAATTGACTTGTTCTTCACTTTTCACTTTCACTTTATTTTTACTTTGATTTTATTATCACTGGAAATTTAAACCATTGTCCATCAATTTGCAATTGATGATGTCATTGTTTCAAACCATGAAGGCGAGTCTGTGGGAATCACATGTGAAAAGCAATGAGCACATTGTGTAAAAGTAATGAATTTATAACCTTGTATGAAAATACCATATGAAAAGGTAATGCAGGATTTAAAATGTTTTAAAAGATATAAGAGCACACATTTAGTAGTTAAGTGGGCGTTTCATTGGCTGTCTGTCAGGACATCGAGTCCACAGGTTTCCTAAAAAAGAAAAAACCTGTATGGTGGTGTTTTGTGCAGATGAAGAGACAGGACTTCACTTCTGCATCTGCCTCGATACACGCGGGGGTGTGTATAGTGTTCACTTCACACCGGAGGATTATCATCCCGCCGATATGATGGAGTTCAACATTGCAATACTCATGTAAAGGATGATATTAAATGAATAAACATCCACACACGATGCTTATTTGCCGTTGTTTTTACGTGAATCAATTTGAACATTGATGAAAACAAATGATGTACATTAACCCCTTAATAGTCAAAGATCGCCGACGGCCCCAGATTACTATTGTTCAACCTTCACTGTTCATTAAAACATCACACACTCACTTTAACAAACTCAGTATCATTAGAGACAAAAAGTGCTCATATTGGGAGAAATATTGACTTAGCATGCTTGCAAAATATTTCGTCATACAGAATACCATTTCTACTCATTTCTCAGTGAATTATCCGATCTGAAAGAGCTGAAACATGTCCAGAGACCGCTCTGTCCACTTGAGTTTAATGTAAATATTAAAGTTCCTCAAATGCATACTCATAACGTGATATACATCCTCACACTATCGTAAGGCCGCTGACACTCGCTCCAATGGAGGTAGCGGTTCATGGGTGAATCTGACTCCATTTTATCATAATTTCTTACTTAGATTAGAATGCTAATTGATTGTTTGGTAATTTATATTTAATAGTTAAGCACACATTTAATTATTCCATTTAACCTTTGTGGAAAGTACTCATTCATAATCTCCAGGAGATCGTTAATAATTCCAGAATAAATCAAAGTGTAACAATTTATTAACAGTCAGGTAAATATATAATGCCAATTCCATAATAAATTCAAAATAATTCATACATAACATCAAATACTCTGAAGAGTGAGAGATGCATTACTGACTTCCTGAATGTTACGTAACGCTGGTTTGTCTTAAGACATCCAGTATCACGGACAACCTGGTTACAGAATCTTTCTGCTACATCGTATATTCAGACCGACAATCCTTCTTTCAAATGGAAACACGTTAATAATGGGAATCACTCTCATAGACAAAAGACCAATTGATCACACCCACCATACTATGCAAGATATCCTTTAAACTCCTAAAACCATTATAATTATTTTACAGTCTTTCACCATCTGTGAATTTGCACAAAATAAACCCATAAAACAGAATGAATGAATAAAGGAACATGAAACACACACAATAAGCGTTTATACTGTCTGTGTTCGTCACGGATCCGCCAGAGATGCAGCTCAAGAAAACGTGAAGAAACGTAAACTGTGCGTAAGTCTTGTTTTTTAAACATTTGCCAACTATCAAACCTCTGATGAAGCCAGAACGCTTAGTGTGGGCGGATATTAGCAAGACTTATGCCAGATGCTCAAAGCTTATCAGTTTCTGTTATTGGTAAGCATCAATACTCCTAGATGACCAACAGCAGCTTCACTTTGCCTGATACATGATAATAATCTGTACAGTATTGTAATCTGAGCTGTGTTCACATCAGCGTATAACATTATATTATAAGAGTGACTGCTCTATGGGTCGCCCACCAGAGTTTAAGAGTGGAGACACACGGCCTGATCTCAGGTATATCATCTCTATAACAGTTATGCTTACAGTATTTGATCTTTATGAAGTTGTTATTAATATACAGCAGTGTAATGAGTTCAGATCCTGTGCGTTTCAGTCTATTAATGATGATCATTGTGCTCTTGTGTAAAGCTCTATGTGTTGTATTGTTAATACATTCACACACTGTAAAAGCTGTTGGTCTGTTACTCAGTTAATGACACAATTACATCAATATCAGTGTGTCTGATTCTTTACCCTCTTCATTCTGATTTAAGGGCAAATCTTCAATCCAGACCAGTTCAAAACAAAACTGTGTTCACGCTGAGATTCAACCACAAGACTTTAATGAAAGCATGTGTCCTGGTTTCAGGTAAAATGTGGGACTTTGTTGTGGTTTAATTTTAGAGCTGATGACATCACACATCACTCAAACGCATGATTAATGATTGACACATTTCAGAAACCGTATGATGTTCTGTGTCCCATAATACAGCAAACAAATCATCCATTCTGTGATCTATGGCTATTTACTTCTCTAACTTGTGTAATAATGTGGTATTTTAATCTCACAGCCATGACTCTAAACCTGCTGAAGTCCTCGACACACTGAGATCAAATCTGAGGAAGAAGTTTGAGTGTTTGTGTGAGGGAATATCAAAGCAGGAAACCCAACACTCCTGAATGAGATCTACACAGAGCTCTACATCACAGAGAGTGAAAGTGGAGAGATCAATAATGAGCATGAGGTGAGACAGATTGAGACACAGTCCAGGAGAGCAGAAACAGAGGACACAGCGATCAAATGCAGTGACATCTTTAGACCTTTACCTGGACAAGACAAACCCATCAGAACTGTGCTGACAAAGGGAGTCGCTGGCATTGGAAAAACAGTCTCTGTGCAGAAGTTCATCCTGGACTGGGCTGAAGGGAAACAGAATCAGGACGTCCAGCTCATATTTCCACTTCCTTTCAGAGAGCTCAACTTGATGAAGGACAAAACACTCAGTCTTTCAGATCTTCTTCATGTCTTTTCCTGAAACCAAAGAAATGGAAATATCCAGTGATCAGTATAAAGTGTTGTTCATCTTTGATGGTCTGGATGAGTGTCGTCTGTCTCTGGATTTTCAGAGCGATGTGAGGTTGTGTGATGTGACTGAATCAGCCTCAGTGGACGAGCTGCTGATGAACCTCATTGCGGGAATCTGCTTCCTTGGCTCTCATCTGGATCACCTCCAGACCCGCAGCAGCTGATCTCGTCCCCTCTGAGTGTGTCCATCGAGTGACAGAGGTACGAGGCTTCAGTGACCCACAGAAGGAGGAATACTTCAGGAAGAGAATCAGTGATCCGAGTCTGGCCGACAGGATCATCTCACACCTGAAGTCATCAAGGAGCCTCTTTATTATGTGTCACATCCCAGTTTTCTGCTGGATCTCAGCCACTGTTCTGGAGAAGATGTTGAGGAAAACAAGGAAAGGAAAGATTCCCAAGACTCTCACTCAAATGTACACACACTTCCTGATCCTTCAGACCAGCATCAAACATGAGAAGGACTATGAGAAGAGACTGAAAGATGAAGACATGATTGTCAAACTGGGGAAACTGGCGTATCGGCAGCTTGTGAAAGGAAACCTGATCTTCTATGAGGAAGACCTGAGCGAGTGTGGCATTGATGTGACAGAAGCATCGGTGTACTCAGGATTGTGCACTCAGCTCTTCAGAGAGGAGTTGGGCTTGTATCAGGGGAAAGTCTTCTGCTTTGTTCATCTGAGCATTCAGGAACATCTAGCGGCTCTATATGTGCATCTCTCCTTTATAAACAAGAACATCAATGTGTTTGACCAGATCACCAAACCAACTAATGGAGACACCGCTTCACTGTCTGATCTCCATCAGAGAGCTGTGGATGAGGCTTTAGACAGTAAAAATGGGCATCTGACCTTTTCCTTCGTTTCCTTCTGGGTCTGTCAGTGAAGTCTAATCAGAGTCTCTTACAAGAACTAAAGACACAGACAGGAAACAGCTCTCACAACAATGAGAAAACAGTCGACTATATTAAAGAGAAGATCAGTGAGAATCCCTCTCCAGATAAATACATCAATCTGTTTCACTGTCTGAATGAACTGGGTGATCTTTCACTGGTGAACGAAGCTCAACCTCATATGAGCCGTGGGGGATTACGTGCTGTGAAACTCTCCTCATCTCAGTGGTCAGCTTTAGTTTTTGTGTTGTTGTCCTCAGAGGAGACGATGCAGAGGTTTAACCTGAGCGACTTAATTGGAGGCAGAAATGTTGGGTAAGTAACACTGAGTTAAATCATTACAGTCTAAAACATTATGAACAAAGAGAAACACAGAGATCAGAGGTGTTTAAATCACGGGCACAGATTGATTTCTGGGATATTGTTCATAATTTGCGGGTGTTTCTCAAACGGAGGCTGTGTCCTAGTAAGGCTGCATATCTCGACTGCCGTCATCAAGCGCCTCTGGGCGTCTCAGTTTGAAGGATCACCGTTTTACGATCGCTTTGCACACATTCACATTCATGAAGAAGACCTGCTGGAGAACGGCACTGAGCTTATCTGAGTTCATAATTAAATGTAAGACACAAATAATGTTTTCAGAGATGAAGGCACACGTGTTATCTTTTGTTTTGGTGTAAATGAATCAGTCGACACTAAACTGCCAATAATGTGAGCCACTGAGACACAGACGGCTGTCATTCACTGCATTGCATTCATAGAACAGCCAGTTAATATAAAGATCTTTAATACAAAGTGTTTCCCAGAATGAAGTTTGAACAGTATTTTGGTGGCGTGACCGTGGGGGCGGGAACATGTGTGCCGTGAGCCATGAGCCCTTACTAGAGCGTCTCATAGTGTTTAATGCTGAGGAGGACTGGAGTCTACAAGCCTCAGAAGGACTGGACTAGGAAAGACACAACCTCACTAGGATGCAGCCGCCTGTTTGAGACGCCCCAATATCAATATGAGGGAGACTCCTGGAACTTCCCGGAGAGCTGGGATGTCTGATTATGGGAGTGAATCCGCTGAACTATTGATCGAGTCGCTCCTGAAACTGTGATGGTTGACACAGTGATCACCATAGCAACGGACGGGACAGTAACCTCTGATGTCATCATAGATCTGAGCACTGAGTGTTGTAGTGTAAATGCAGACTAATAGACCGGACACAGAAACACTGACCAGAGAAAGAGACCACAGATCTCTTTCATTAAAACAGCATTTGAGGGTATTTAATGTATTATTAAATTAATAATTAAGCCTGTTCACGTGTTTGTCATTCACATTGTCCGAGTAAAAAAGTAGTTTGTTCAGAATTTTTGTTAGTGTTGTAAATATAATTTATTCTGAAGCAATATTCTCTCCAGTGTTCAAGCAGCTTTGACATGTTTAAATCTGCACATCTGTGATATTTTACCTTTTATAAAGGGCATTTTTTCGAAAATCGTATTAAATATGTTATGCTTCAGCTTTTATTTAAATTCTTAAATTTGATCAATAAATTAAATTAGAATAAGACACTATAGGGGTTACCAATCAAATTAAATAATTTACACAAAAAAATCACAACTACATTCAATAAATGTTATGAGATTGTTTTAAATATTTAGAATATAGAAATAAGAAATGTTTAACCATGAAACTAAAGCACCAGTAGGTGGCGCAGGTGACTCTTAATGACCGAGTCATTGAGTCGCTCATTCAAACGATTCATTGAAGAATGAGGCTGTCGTTTATGAACAGGTCATTGAATCTTTGATTCAACCGATTCATTCAAACGCTGAATCGTTCAGTAACACACTGTTGCTGTGAGAAGCGACGGTTCTGCTGTGATCTTTGTTTGGATCTATTTTCGCTGCTGAAATAGAACAGAAACAGTCAATATTGCATCTGAAATGTAAGTGACTTAATGTTAATTAACTGTTTATTGAGCTGTCATATGAAATCAGTGTCATTTCCAATCGTGATTGTATTCAGGAAAACAGCACTCTTGATTGTGTGGTGTTGCTTAACTGTAGCTATCATATGTTATAAATATAAAACTCCACAGTTTGTGATTTTAACCGTGTATGTTAACGGAGTTTCTCTGTGTGAGCGGCGCTGCTTGTTGTGATTTCTCCTCGAGAGGCAGCACGAAAGCGCCAACAGCTCAACCTTGTTAACACCAGTTCATTATACATTACATTATATCATTATTATCCACTATCCATCGACACTTACACTAAATCAATGCACAATCATTCTTGCGGTTTGGTGATTCCCTAGATATCTTTTGTTATTGCCGTTTTAATCAGGATACTTGTCCGGTCGGACACTTGCCCCTTCAAAATCCACTTGTCCCGGACAAACGGACAAGCGTTAATGTCCAGCCCTGATTAACTTATTCTTTATGTTCAAACAGTGTCACAGTAAACACAGCAGATGAAGTTCTTCAGAAGATGCTGCCTGTGGTTACAGCAAACTAGATCAGCTGTGTAAGTAACACTGAGAACAATCATCACTGTGTGTGTGTGTGTGTGTGTGAGACTGTGTGTGTGTGAGACTGTGTGTGTGTGAGACTGTGTGTGTGTGCGTGTGTGTGTGTGTGAGTGTGTGTGTCTGTGTGTGATTGTGTGTGTGTGTCTCTCTACTGTGCTGTTAATATTGTGTGTGTGTGTGTGTGTGTGTCCATTACTGACAGAAATGCTACAGCCGCTGTAATTTCTGGAACAAGAATATGTGGACATCAAACACACAAACTCAGAGATGAAACTTTTATTGTGAAATGGCGATGAACAGTTCTCATATTTCAGAGATATTGACGTATTCTCCTGTGTTGCTGTAGGTTTATAAATGATTTCCCTCACAGATCTCATGAGATTCCTAGATGAGCGTTATAAGTTATATGAAGAATAGTGCAGTGGAGACGGAGTGAGCTCCTGTGGGAAAGGGACATGATCCCAGAGCCCAAAACATGAGAGATCTTGATGTTAGCTTCAAGCTAATGCATTAGCGTTTAACACACCCTGTCATGCGCTTTGACAGATGCGTGTGTGTCCTCAGCGCTAAACGTTCATTTGACAGGTTATATCCTCATCTGTGAATGTTCCTAATTCACACGAGTATTTCCATTCAGCATGAAAGCGTCCTGAGATAGTCTGCATTAAATTCCAAACTTCACTGAACGAAGCGGCGTCACACACACAGAACGCAGTAGAGCGGGAACGCAATATTAAATATTAAAGTCAACAGTCATTCAAGTATTTTATGAGAGTAGTGACTGTAAAGGGACAACAGCGTGTCATTGAAATAAATGTTAGACGATTCTTGTAGCCTATTTATAGATAAAGACATGACAGGAACAGTTTACTTCACCATAGTGTGTGTGTGTGTGTGTGTGTGTGTGTGTGTGTGTGTGTGTGTGTGTGTGTGTGTGTGTGTGTGTGTGTGTGTGTGTGTGTGTGTGTGTGTGTGTGTGTGTGTGTGTGTGTGTGTGTGTGTGTGTGTGTGGTTTTAGTTTTTCAAATATCATTAAACTATGGATTTAAAGCAAAACTATGGTTAATTTGTGTTTACCATGGAATAACTACAATAACCCTGTTTTATTTATTGATGTGTGTTTAGTTGTAAACCCATGGTTAATGTGTGTAAGGGTAGATATATTCACTGTGTGTGTGTGTTACTCCGCTGACACGTGTGTTTGAAGCACAGCATTGGGCAGGATGTGGAATAGTGTGTTTTGACAATAAAATAAAACAAATTGGGCTTTTATCCGATTAAATAATGAATTAATAAGGAAATGATCCGCCAACTGACCGATGGAGAGTTTGATATATTCTATCTGAGCCCCAGCGTGAGTTTAAGGCGCCGTTATTTTAGAAAGCATCACCTGATTATTTCCATGGCGACGCCTCATGTTAGTCACGTGACACCGCAGACACAATAGCACCGCATGACAGATGCATCGCTCTTATTGTTTTTCCTTCTTTATTTAAAATATTCACAATCTTTTGGTGATGTCATCAAACACCTGATATTCTGACTCTTAAATGTGTGTAAGTGAACGTGTTTTGTAGTTTGAAACCCTTTATAATGATCATGTTAGTTGATCTATAATGCGTGATGGACCCGCCATGTTAGTTTGCGCCGCAGTTCAGAGAATCGGATCTGTCGGATTTCCAACACGTAAATTCATCCACTTCTCCTGAAATACATGAGAGTCAGTGTCCGTGAAGTGAGAAGAATAGAGTAAACGTTATAGTTACTCACACAATGTGTGTCTGATATGAATAAAACACGTTTCCATTTATAACTGAAGGATAGTCATTGCCGCTCACATAGACATCAGTGTGTGTTTTACAGACTATAAATGTGTCGTTTTTATATCATATATATTTATAACCTGGTAAATCTCACTTACATCAAACATGGAGCTTCTGTGCTTTTTAAATAATGAAGTCTCTGTGTGTCTGATCTGAGAGAGTGAAGAGTGTGTCATTGTTCTCTACAGGTTGAGTTGTTGTGGTGTCACAGATGAAGGTTGTGCTGCTCTGGCTTCAGCTCTGAGATCAAACCTCACACCTGAGAGATCTGTATCTGTCTGGGAATAATCTAGAGACTCAGGAGTGAAGCTGCTCTCTGCTGGACTGGAGAATCCTCACTGTAAACTGGAGACACTGGGGTAAGATCATACGTGACTCTGACATGAAACTGAGTCTCTGTGTGTGACGAGCAGGGCGGGCGAGAGCCGTGAGAGAACGGTGCGAGGCCAGTGGCGTGACTGCAAATGAGCGTCACCTGAGCGTCACACTGTGAATTTTATAATTTAATTTATTCATAAAGTAACAAAATGGAATAGGGGAAATCAAACTATTGCTACATTTAGAGCTGTGACTAACGATTATTCTGGTAATCGAGTATTCGGTCGATTATTTTGACGATTAATCGAGTAATCATATTTTCTGTGGTAAGAAAAATAGACCTAAGCAAACAATGGCCTTTAAAATGACTTAAAATACAAATATAATAACAATGGGGCAATAATATTTGGTTCAAATAAAGTATCAAAACGCCAACCCAGAGAAATCCAAACTCCAGCTGCCAGTAACAGTCCAGATGGTCAGCAGTAAGAGAGCCGTCCGAGACCAGGGAATTCTGGAGAGGAACAGGGAACCGCAACACAACTGGGCAGAGACAAAATATGAGAGAGAAACAGAAAACAAAATCAAATAAAACAACAAAACTAGACAAGAAGAAAACGGGCAGGTGAACAGCAAGCAGCCCAGAACACACTGGCAGAGAACAAAAGGAAAGAAAGAATCGATAGAGCAGAGAAATCAAGCCATAAGGAAAACCGCTGAGCGCAAACGAGCGGACGCGCTGATTGTGAAACACCAACAGCTGTGCAAACACACGTGGAAAAGACAAAACAAACACAAAGGAGGAAGAAACAGAAGGATCAAACCCGAGTCCTGACACTACTGTTCAATAAATACCTGTGTGGTTCAGTTCAACCTCTCTCCGAGTCTGGTGTCCGTTACAGATGAGATGCACCAATCCTCAGGAATAAGTGTTCAATCCTTTTATTCTCAGATAACCAGACAGGACCAACACATATTCTTCAGCTCAATAAGATGAAACAAATACTTTTAACCAGATTTTAATAATATAGAAAATACATCTGTGCCCTCCAGTGGACGTCATGTGCCAAAGGGTATATTGGGCCTATTGGGCCTGTATTTATAGATTCTGCATTTTTTGTATGTTTTAGTTCAAATTATGATATGATTTACACTTGAAGAGTTTTATTAAACAGCAATATTAAATAGTCTTCATATTTTATCATTTATTTCAATGATTACAGTCTATATTTATTTATTAGGTCATATAAAAGTGTTGGCATACAGTTATTTGATATATTTCATCATTATTTTATGAATAGTTTTGATTGGTGGAAGAAGGTGAATCAAATGAGGCTAATTATGATACTGGTTTTAATTGGTTTCAATAAAATGAGTTCCCATTCAGTCGACGTTACGCCAGGTTACGACGTTCGAGTCATGGAGTTTTAAAATAGCAATTTCCAGGCCTGGAAAAGTTTTGGAAAAATAAATAAACTAGAAAGTTTTGGAAAAGTCATGAAATGTGTTTGATAATATTTCTGTAATAGAATAAATGTTTAAGTTGGCTTAAACTCGCGCTTAGACCCAAGTTATGGACAGCTCACGATCGGTCACATTCTCTGCCCCTTTCTGTTCAGTTTATTCAAGTTAATATAATTTACTCATCATGCTGGGAAGATCATATGAAGTCTTCATTCTCTAATGCATAAAAAGCATTACAATAATTCATAAATGGTTGTAAGATTGTTTTATCTGTGTAGTCAGAATATGACGTTTTAAAAGCCATCTTTACACTGCAGAGGTGGAACAGAAGCTGCGTCTGAAATAGCATAAATGTTTATTTACAGACGGTTTAATGTTACTCAAATGATAAAATGAACATTTCTGCTATTTCAGATGCAGCTTCTGTTCCAGCTTTGCAGTGTAAAGATGGCTTTTGTTCTTGTTAACAGTCTATATAGTATTCTGATTAATTTAAGTCATTGGTTACATTGAAGTATTTGACCAACGACAACTATGGAGGACCAAACCTGCATAAATTAAAAATGAATGAATGAATAAGTAAATAAATAAATATACAAATATGTAAATTAATAAAGAGATAAATAGACAAATAAATGTGATAATAGGAAAATAAATAACAGAATAAACGACTTGATAAAATAAATGATTCATTTTTAATCAAATAAAATGTTGTATATTTCCTTAATTTATTATTTTCTGCTTTTATACATTAAAAAAATGTTTTTTATTTGTTCATTAATTTTATATATATTTATATATATATATATTTACATTTATTTATGCATTCATTTAATTTTACATGTATTTATTCCTACATGTATTTATTTTTACATTTATTTATTTATCAGTTCATTTATTTTTCCTTTTCCGTGCAACATGTAAATGAGGAGGGCGGTCCTTGCGTAGCTTTAGCGCATCATTGGTTGAGAGCTCAAGCATTGATACAATTAAAGCGATAGAGGAGAGTTTCAAAGTAAATTATGCCAGATGGTTCTTTCACAGACACCAAACAACATATCCATGTTTCCAGCAGTTTGACCCATTTAGAGATACGCTTTCAGGGTACTTATCGGAAGTACGATAGACGCCACTACAACCGTAGTGCCATCTGAATCACAAAGATTTTGAACTTGACAGGTTGTAGCTTTTGCATGTACACTATGGCGGACGCCTACAAATAGCTAACGTTAGAGAGTTGCGCAATTTAGCGAATGAAGTCGAAAACAGCGCATCAAATGACTGTTGTTTATATTAGATGTACTAATCGATGTTTTAGGGGGCTATATCCCGATATGAATGTGTAAGTACAGACTGAATTGTAAGGCACTCTGCAAAATATTAGCCCAGCACATTCAAAATCATAGAGTCAGATGGCACTAAGGTGGGATGTGACATCCATCATACTTACTTCCGATAAGTACCATTGAAACTTATCTCTCAATGGGTCAAACTGCTGGAAACGTTGTTTGGTGTCTATGACTATGTAAGAACTATCCGCCGCCATTAACTTTGAAAACTCCTCTCTATCGCTTAGCTGGTCTGACGATTATGAGCTCTCAACCAATGATGCGCTGAAGCTACACAAGGACCTCCTCCTCATTTACATGTTGCACAAGGAAAAGTAAAATTGAATCAATCAATCAATAAATAAATGTAAAAAAATGAATGCATAAATATAAAAATATATAAATATAAAAATAAATATTAAAATTAATTAACAATTTGTTATAAAATGTATAAAAGCAGAAAATAATAAATTAAGGAAAAATACAAAATTGTATTTGATTAAAAATTAATCATATTTATTATATCAAGTCGTTTATTTTATTTATTTTCCTTTCATAACATTTATTTATCTATGTATATGCTTATTTACATATTTGTATTGTTGAGGAAAATGCAATCATAGAAGAAGATTTATGTTTGAGTTTACCCAGAAGTCAAACATCTGTTTTTATCACACAAAACACCTCTAAGCAGGAGGTCCGGGAGCTTGGAGAACCAAAGGTGTCGGGAGGACCATTGTGTTTTAAATTAGTTGTAAGAGAGAAGGGGGCCATTTGTGTGTCAGTATGTTTCTGCCCTTTACTCTGTGGAAAATTACTGGGGGTTGCTTAAACATTGGGAGTATAAGAGCTGACTTTTCTTTGTTCTAGTCAGTTCACACTGATGCAGGCATTATCTGGTTGTATTGACTGTGGACTCATTCTTGCAAGAATTAAATCTTTATAAAGACTCAATTGATAAGGTTTGTCTCTTATTCAGAAATGCAACGGAGTTAACGTTATTTTGCCGCAACAATTTGGTGTCAGGAAGTTGATTCCTTGGATGTGCCTTCCGAACCCTGAGAGCCGACGGTGACTGATCATCCTGGATTTTAGAGTCACAGCCTTACCCCCGACTGATTAAGGGAGAAGGGCCGGCTGCTCTAGGGGTTCTGGAGGGCCCACCACTGGAATAAGAGAAAAGAACCCGAGGTGGCAACGGGACACTCTGGTAAGAGATAAACTTAAAAATTCTGGGAATTTTAATGTGAATTTGGTTAAATTAAGATTTGGGAAACTAAGTGATAAACCATAGGGGAGTCTGAGTCTGTGGCAAATGCAGCGTGAATTTATGTTTTTCTAACTGAAATCACGTGGCGATTAAATAAGACCTAGATTGGTCTGAGATTAAATAAAACCTAGATTGGTCTGAGATTAAATAAGACCTAGATTGGTCTGGGAACCATACCTAGATTGGATTGGTTCCGCGTCAGGTAACCAGGGCACAAAATCGGGCACTATTGCGAGTGTCTGCCCGGCTGATCTTGGGTGAAGAGATCAGATCTGTACGGAGACGCCCGACAGATTAATAGCGCGCTAAAAGCCACAGAATCAGACTGCCACTATGGAAAATCCCAAAGAAGCTAGCAGAATATGATACACCGGTATTTTGTCAAATGAAAAAATTATATGGCCAGAGATGATTGGGGATATAGAGAAATTAATTAAATATCATGATTTCCAAAAGAAAAGAAACTTTGAGTCAACAGGATGGGAGTGGTGAAAGAATCTGTTGAGGAGAAAAGACAAATCTAAGGGCTTTTGTGGGGGATGTGTGTGTGAGAAATGCAAATGAAGATTGTTATAAGAAGCAGATAACAGGGAAAGGAAGATGTTGTCTGATCACACAGAAACTACAGCTGTTTAAAGATCACTGGTGAGTATTAACTTTGATTAAGCTATGGATAACAGTTTGTGATAACAAAATTAGAGCTAACAATTTGAGAGACATGATCAGTAACTTGATCAGACCGGATAAAGATTTTGAGACGAGAGAGAGCTGTAAGCAGCTCTGCTCTGAAGCCAGCAATTTAAAGAAATAAGCAGAACTTATTAAGAAAATGGGCAGCAATGTTTTAATTATGTTTAGAAAATAATACGGCAATTTAACTGGCTATAAATTAATTGAGAACAAGAGAAATTCAAATTTCTAGATGTTAGTGCATAATGAATAATGAATAATCATGGGTTGTAAAATGGGTGGAATGCCACTTAAACCCTGAAGGAAAGATCCCAGTAACTGTGGGAATCTGATAACATTAAACCCTGAAGGAAAGATCCCAGTAACTGTGGGAATCTGATAGCTAAATGTGATTTTTGTTTTGAAAAAGCAGATGAAAGATACCATGAATTGCTGAATGACACAGAGTGTTTTAATTGTGGTCAGGGCTGTCCACTCACCCATAAGGTGTCGAAGGTGTGACAAATGAGGCAACCACACTAAACCCAGTAAAAGAAATGAATACAGAGATGAGATTTAAACTCTGTCTAAGAAAATAATGAAATAACAATAGGGTTATAATAAATATGTTCTTGCTCTTCTCACTTTTGCAAAACTCTGATAATGCTTATTGGACTGAATATTGGGTTGTTGAAATAACTTTAGGTAAGTTAATATGTTGGAAACCCTAGAAGTTGATGCTTTGGTTTCAAAAGATAAGCTTGTGCTGAGCTGTAATAAATGCTGATTTGCTTATCTGAATCTGGCACCACCACGTCATTTCTGGTGCTGTGGCCTAGCTTGAGTAACACACTCAATCTGAGGGTGATTTGAAAGTGTGATTTCAGTCTAAGGATAGAGTTTAAAAGGAAAATGTCTGAAGTTTATTTGAAAACAATATTAATTTCTAACCAGATCTCACTAGCTTGTGTAAAGAGTGAAAAGTTGCAGTGCAGATGAAGATGCAGTGTGCCAGCCCTGAAGGCCTCAGAGTCTCTATCTCTCATTCAAACCCAGCACAAAGCTGTTATCTGAGCATGTGTCATAAGTGATGAGATACTTATCTCACAGGGCACAGGGCATCAGTTGAAAATCACAGAGACAATGATTTGATAAAAAGGAAAATTTTGACTAATAGTTAAAGGATTGCCATGGAGGGCAATGATAGATATTTTGATGAAACAAAATGAGATGTTTTTACAAAATGAGATGTTTTTTTTTAAATATAGAACTGAAAATGTTGTGTCTGATCTAAGCCTTCACCATGCACAGGACCGATGGATCGAGACACAAAGGTAGCAGAACATTAAACTGAAAGGACAGTTGTTCTGGCTAAATTTCTTTTAGTGATTTAGTTGTATTGTGATAATTAACCTGTCTCCATGTTTTACCTATAGTAAGCAGACCAGATGGCTCTGATGACTCTTGAATGCACTCTATGCAAAGCTCCAGAAAACATCATCCTGTTGAGGGTCACAAAAAAAAAAAAATTATAAATTTAAGCGATGACAAATGTGCGTGAGATGATTCGCCAAAGACGGGTAAGATCCTCTCTTGGCCAGCAGGAGGACAACCTAAGCCAGGGTTTCATCGACATTTGGGCACCTCCAAGAAGGGGATGTTTTTATGTGAGGTGTGTATGAGAGATGAGCAGATGTCTGTGAGGCCAGCAGCATCATAAAGGGAGGAGTTGTGTTTTTGTAGGGGCCGAGAGTCCAGACAGATATACAGCAGTCCGACCCAGAGATGTTCCTCTATACCGCCACCCAAGAACCGCTTATATTGTTTGTGAATTCCAGGGAAGACCCTGAGGGAAAGTTATGATGGTAATGGGCATTCAAGAGCCAGCTGAGACCATGCTGTGAATTGTCATAAATTTTATGGAGAACAGAACAAAAATCATTAATTGGTATAAGTAAAACTGTGTGATATTGAACTAATATGTCTATATCATAGTCTTAAATCCTGCAGGTCATTAGATATGGCATAGGATCATTCGGAAACATGGTGATGGCTTTAAGATGAGGACAGCTTTTGAAATTTAAAAGAGAAGGTCTGATAACAAAGGTATTTAAACTAAAGATTATAGTTTGTTCTGAGTTAAAGTCTCAGAGGCTGTTGAAAAGATTATCTGTGTAAGAGAGAGAGAGAGAGAGAGAGAGAGAGAGAGAGAGAGAGAGAGAGAGAGAGAGAGAGGCTGCTTGTGGAGGCGGGATGGCACAGTGTCTGTAATCGGCCATGTTAAAGCAGACAAAACTAAAACAACCCAGCTGACTTTTCTAAGACAACTTAATAGTGAACAGACATGATTTGAAAATGATTAAGAAACCAAGTAGAAGCAAATTTTGAGAATGAGCAGTTCATATTTATGCCCTGATTGAGCGTAGTGTTTTATCACTATGGGTTAAGCCAAACGACAGACTTTAAAAGAAGCATATTATTCTGAGTGATTCTGATAAAAGATGATCCAGAACATGGACGAGCTTTAAGTGGATTGATATCCAGCTTGGTCTGTTACTACTTTTGTCTTTTATGATGAGGATTTGAATTACTCTCTGGATTAGTTAAAATAGTAAGCGTAAAAATTATAGACTTGAGGACAGAGACAAAATGACAAATTGGCTTAAGTCATTATCTAAATTATCCAGAGAATCCAACACAATTATGAAAGGCCAGAGGGCGAACAAAGGAATATAAACTTTAAAATGAAAAGTTTTATTTTTGTGTTTCCTCCATTAAATGGAGGCAGGACATTAATTTATAGAGAACTACAATTAATGTAAGAGAACAAAAAAAGAAAAAGGAAAACAAAACAAGAGGCTGTGAGGTTTTCTGTGTGACTAGGATTGAGATGGAGGACAGTAATATTTTGGATTTCTGCAGAGCAGTGGACAGTGGAAAGGTGTGCCAGATGAGACAGAGGACTTCACGGTGAAGGTGAGACTGCATCAAGGATCGGCTCTGAGCCCCTTCTTGTTCGCAGTGGTGATGGACAGGCTGATAAAGGAGGTCAGACAGGAATCTACATGGACTATGATGTTTGAGGATAACATTGTGATCTGTAGTGAGAGCAGGTGGACGAAAGTCTAGAGAGGTGAAGGTTTGCTCAGGAGAGAAGAGGAATGAACATTAGTCCCAGGAAGAACAGAATACATGTGTGAGAATGAGAGGGAACCAAGTGGAACAGTGAGGTTCCAGGGAAAAGAGGTGAAGAAGTGTGTGTGTGCAGGCAGGTTGGAATGGGTGGAGAAAAGTGTCAGGTCTGTTGTGTGAGGGTTACAGTAAGAATGAAAGGAGAGGTGCAGGACAGTAGTGAGAACAGTGATGATGTGCGGTTTGGAGACAGTCACACTGAGGAAAAGACAGGAGGTTTAAGGAAGACCAAAGAGGAGGTTTATGGATGTAGTGAAGGAGGAACATGAAGGTAGGGAAAGAAGGAAAAAGAAGATTCAAGACATTGAAAGGAAAATGTACTTTAAAATCCTAATTAATTGGAAAGATTTTGATAAAGAATTGGTTATTGAATATGATTAAGCATAATGTCACAAGAGAAAGATGAGTGAACGAGCTGATTGAATGTAATACGAATAGATAATTATGTCGTTTTGATGAAAAGTTTTCAACATTAACAAATTTAGGTTTATGTTATAAATGGTTAGATATGATGAGTGAAATTGCAGTTGATGGAAACAGTAATTTTGAACAAAAACAGGGTGGTTTGTAAAAGAATTGTGTTAAAACAATGGACTGGAGGAAGTTTGACAAGAATATGATGTTCAGTGAGAAACTGGGAGCATTTAGATCTGAATATAATCATGAAGTTGAGTTAGAGAGGATAATGACAACCATGACAGATGCACAAAAGAGAATCAGTGCATGTCAAACATACGGCCTGCATGGGCAGAGGAGTCCTCTGAACTGTGGCCAAAGCACAAACTGAAGGATGTTTATATGGAGATTTAAAGCGCTTTATGGATTTTTATCTATCTTACTTATTTTTTTGTCGCTTAATTTGACTTGGACAACATTGGGGTCTGTGATGATTTGGATTTATCAAGAGAATCAATGATTGTTTTTCTTCCTTTACACTAATCATGTATTTGGTCTCTGAGGAGTGACTGAGGGTCTGGCCTAGGATGTGTGATGTGTCGTTAAACACTTGAAAGCAACAAGGTGTCGTGTGTTTGGATTTTGAAGGTTTCACACCCCTAAATTTGACAGGAGTGCAGTAACAGAGCTTACTCATTTAGCCCGGCTTCCAGATTTGAAATACAGATTTTATATTAACTTTCACTGAAACACGAAAGAATCAGGATAAAGATTGCCTGGTTAAGACTGGAGCTTGTAGCCCTGACTGAAATATGCAAGCTGATGAAAGGTAAAAGTGTAACAATTTGAACAGATTTATGCTTTGAGTTCGGAGTTGGGTATAATTTTGGGGCATTGTGGAAACACAGGAAAATTGTAATATCGGGTGGGTGCCCAATTCTGAATGGTTCAACTGTGTCTGCTTCTCAAGACACAAATTTTCTTGACTGGCCAGGTTGATATCTGTGAATGCACAGCGCACATTAATAACAAAG
>CM040911.1:51006985-51081985 GCA_023029165.1 Gobiocypris rarus
AGTCGACACGGTTCTCATGATAAACTGCTGATGTGAAAGCTGTGATGGACCCGGGAGCGCCGAGGTACCGAACCCGAGACTCCCTGGAGGAGGAGGTCTGAGTCCGGTTGCTCTCGAACTGTGCCGTGATTCACGGAATGAGAAAGCAACACGGACTCACGCACTTGTTCAGGAAGTACAGTAACCTGAGCATGCTTTAGCCGATTACGGTGTATTTATTTCAGTAAAACACATGTAAGCAGGCGCGGCAGAGGGAGGGCTTTGGGGCTCGAGCCCTGCCCTTTATCAAACTTCATCAAAAGTTTCTCTCAACAATTATCATCAATAATATTGTGCTCAGTAAAACAGAATTTGAATTATATTTAATACGACAATGTGTACAAAACAGTAACAAAGTGCTCAAAAGTCAATCTGTCAGTCTGAGATGTCGTTGCCATGACGCGTTGCTATGGTTCGTTGCTGTGGTGCGTTGCTATGGTGCGAGTCTTGCTGGACTGCCCTCCTCTTTTTTTTCTTTGTTGTAATTATTCTGCTCATTGTTTAAATGAAATGCAATAAGTTCTTCTGTATCAGTATCATATTCATTATTGTGACCCAGTAAAGCCCAGTTTATGCTTCTATACGAGTGTGCGCCGTAGCTGCGTCAGAGGCTGTGTGTTGCACGTATCTTATGACGCACTCTGACACACACCTCTCCAAAAATGTAACAACGCATCAGTTCATGTTTTTGTCCTTCAAAATACTGTAATAGTTAAAAGACATAGCTAAAAATGTGTATGGTGATGCTGTATTATTCTGCCTGTTAAACATGTATTATGCAGTAACAATGTGTGTGTGTGTGTGTGTCTGTGTCTGTGTCTGTGTGTGTGTGTGTGTGTGTGTGTGTGTGTCTGTGTCTGTGTCTGTGTCTGTGTCTGTGTCTGTGTCTGTGTCTGTGTCTGTGTCTGTGTGTGTGTGTGTGTGTGTGTGTGAGCGTGTGTGTGTGTGTGTGTGTGTGTGTGTGTGTGTGTGTGTGTGTGTGTGTGTGTGTGTTAGAGTTGCCCCTTAAAATACGGAATCGTCCCGATTTACAAGCAAAATAACGCAATACGGGACGCGATTTGTCCTGTATTTTACATATTTTACAAAAAAATATGAATTTTGCAGTGTGTAGAATACTGATAGCAAATATAAAGATATCCATTTGATGATAAGTAGTACAGGAACTCATTTGTGCGTGATTGCTTTAGCGGCTTTGTTGCCATAGCGGCGGAGTCTAGAGAAGATGCGCTGTGCCTGTAAACTTGCGTGGTTTTTAAAAACATGTCAAGTTTTGCGTCAAGGCCCACCGCTTGAACGCAAGAGAATCTCCAGAACTAAATATCAAAAAGGTATCAATGGGTTTGTCCAGTAACTCATGATGAACCTCAGGCCAACTGCACACTTTATGAGAAGCATTTCTGTTGCTCAGACTGTCTGACTTAAAGCGCAGCGCTGACAGACCGGTCTATGTGACACACGCATCCCTGCTTCTAAAGGTAGGCCTATTGTTTTTTTATGGATAATGTATTTAATATAATATTCCATAAATTTTTAGACAGGTTAATTAATAAATTATAGCCTAATAAATGTTATTATTAATATAATTTATAATCTAACTAGGCTATAATTATCATAATAAATAGTCCTGTCATATAAAGTTTGACATTTAAAAAAATATTTAGATAAAAACGGGACAAATAATTACATGATAATATAGTCATAATTTAAGTAAATTAATACAAAAATTAACATTTTTGAAATTCAAAAGTGATTACTGTCGTGTGGGTCGCCAATGGGTGTCCTTATTTTGGCACACTGAAGGTGGCAACCCTGTCCAGCCCTGATTAACTTATTCTTTATGTTCAAACAGTGACACAGTAAACACAGCAGATGAAGTTCTTCAGAAGATGCTGCCTGTGGTTACAGCAACTAGATCAGCTGTGTAAGTAACACTGAGAACAATCATCACTGTGTGTGTGTGTGTGTGTGTAGACTGTGTGTGTGTGTGAGACTGTGTGTGTGTGAGACTGTGTGTGTGTGTGTGTGTGTGTGTGATTGTGTGTGTGACTGTGTGTGATTGTGTGTGTGTCTCTACTGTGCTGTTAATATTGTGTGTGTGTGTGTGTGTATCCATTACTGGCAGAAATGCTACAGCCGCTGTTATTTCTGGAACAAGAATATGTGGACACGCAAACTCAAACTCAGAGATGAAACTTTTATTGTGAAATGGCGATGAACAGTTCTCATATTTCAGAGATATTGACGTATTCTCCTGTGTTGCTGTAGGTTTATAAATGATTTCCTCACAGATCTGATGAGATTCCCAGATGAGCGTTATTAGTTATATGAAGAATAGTGCAGTGGAGACGGAGTGAGCTCCTGTGGGAAAGGGACATGATCCCAGAGCCCAAAACATGAGAGATCTTGATGTTAGCTTCAAGCTAATGCATTAGCGCTTTAACACACCCTGTCATGCGCTTTGACAGATGCGTGTGTGTCCTCAGCGCTAAACGCTCATTTGACAGGTTATATCCTCATCTGTGAATGTTCCTAATTCACACGAGTATTTCCATTCAGCATGAAAGCGCCCTGAGATAGTCTGCATTAAACTCCAAACTTCACTGAACGAGCTGCGGCGCCTCACACACACAGAACGCAGTAGAGCGGGAACGCAATATTAAATATTAAAGTCAACAGTCATTCAAGTATTTTATGAGAGTAGTGACTGTAAAGGGACAACAGCGTGTTATTGAATATAAATGTTAGACGATCTGTAGCCTATTTACAGGATAAAGACATGACAGGAACAGTTTACTTCACCATAGTGTGTGTGTGTGTGTGTGATATGTGCATGCTGCAGCGTGTGCAGTGTGTGTGTGTGTGTGTGCGTGAGTGTGTGTGTGTGTGCATGTGTGTTTTGTGGGCATGTTTTTGTGAAATATCAGGACACAAATGTGTATAATGACATGGGTATGACACAGGTATTACAAAAAGAGGGTGAAATATGAGGACCCATGTCCTCACTTTTCAAAATGCTTATAAATCACACAGGATGAGGTTTTTTTCACAGAAAGTAAACTGCGCAGTCTCCTGTGATGGGTAGGTTTAGGGCAGGGGCAGTGTAGGGGGATAGAAAATACGGTTTGTACAGTATTAAAAACCATTACGCCTATGGAATGTCCTCTACATTTCACAAAAACAAACATGTGTGTGTCTGTGTGTGTGTGTGTGTGTGCTGAGTGGTGTGTGTGTGTGTGTGTGTGTGTGTGTGTGTGTGTGTGTGTGTGTGTGTGATGAGTAGGTTTAGGTTTAGGCAGGGGCAGTGTAGGGGATAGAAAATACGGTTTGTACAGTATAAAAACCATTACGCTTATGGAATGTCCCCACATTTCACAAAAACAAACGTGTGTGTGTGTGTGTGTGTGTGTGTGTGTGTGTGTGTGTGTGTGTGTGTGTGTGTGTGTGTGTATGTGTGTGTGCGTGGAGTGTGTGTGTGTGTGTGTGTGTGTGTGTGTGTGTGTGTGTTGTGTGGTTTTAGTTTTTCAAATATCATTAAACTATGGATTTAAAGCAAAACTATGGTTAATTTGTGTTTACCATGGAATAACTACAATAACCCTGTTTTATTTATTGATGTGTGTTTAGTTGTAAACCCATGGTTAATGTGTGTAAGGGTAGATATATTCACTGTGTGTGTGTGTTACTCCGCTGACACGTGTGTTTGAAGCACAGCATTGGGCAGGATGTGGAATAGTGTGTTTTGACAATAAAATAAAACAAAATTGGGCTTTTTATCCGATTAATTAATGAATTAATAAGGAAATGATCCGCCAACTGACCGATGGAGAGTTTGATATATTCTATCTGAGCCCCAGCGTGAGTTTAAGGCGCCGTTATTTTAGAAAGCATCACCTGATTATTTCCATGGCGACGCTCATGTTAGTCACGTGACACCGCAGACACAATAGCACCGCATGACAGATGCATCGCTCTTATTGTTTTTCCTTCTTTATTTAAAATATTCACAATCTTTTGGTGATGTCATCAAACACCTGATATTCTGACTCTTAAATGTGTGTAAGTGAACGTGTTTTGTAGTTTGAAACCCTTTATAATGATCATGTTAGTTGATCTATAATGCGTGATGGACCCGCCATGTTGGTTTGCGCCAGAGTTCAGAGAATCCGATCTGTCGGATTTCCAACACGTAAATTCATCCACTTCTCCTGAAATACATGAGAGTCAGTGTCCGTGAAGTGGGAGAAGAATAGAGTAAACGTTATAGTTACTCACACAATGTGTGTCTGATATGAATAAAACACGTTTCCATTTATAACTGAAGGATAGTTATTGCCGCTCCATAGACATCAGTGTGTATTTTACAGACTATAAATGTGTCATTTTTATATCATATATATTTATAACCTGGTAAATCTCACTTACATCAAACATGGAGATCTGTGCTTTTTTAAATAATGAAGTCTCTGTGTGTCTGATCTGAGAGAGTGAAGAGTGTGTCATTGTTCTCTACAGGTTGAGGGATTGTGGTGTCACAGATGAAGGTTGTGCTGCTCTGGCTTCAGCTCTGAGATCAAACCCCTCACACCTGAGAGAACTGGATCTGTCTGGGAATAATCTAGGAGACTCAGGAGTGTAGCTGCTCTCTGCTGGACTGGAGAATCCTCACTGTAAACTGGAGAGACTGGGGTAAGATCATACGTGACTCTGACATGAAACTGAGTCTCTGTGTGTGACGAGCAGGGCGGGCGAGCCGTGAGAGAACGGTGCGAGGCCGGTGGCGTGACTGCAAATGAGCATCACCTGTGAATTTTATGATTTAATTTATTCATAAAGTAACAAAATGGAATAGGGTAATTAAACTATTGCTACTTTTAGAGCTGTTACTAACGATTATTCTGGTAATCAAGTATTCCGGTCGATTATTTTGACGATTAATCGAGTAATCAGATTTTTGTGGTAAGAAAATAGACCTAAGCAAACAACGGCCTTTAAAATGACTTAAAATACAAATATAATAACAATGGGGCAATAATATTTGGTTCAAATAAAGTATCAAAAGCAAGTAATCATGTAGTTTTACACAACAACACTGTTAAAATACATAAAATAATATACATTGAGACGCCTGCTCAAACGCATTTCTCTGCAACCGCTACAAAGCATGAAACGCTGTTGTTGGTTATTTAAAATATCTAATGGATGAACTCCTCTTGAACATTTCACTGCTTGTGACGATCTGAGGAAGGAGGACCCAAAAGCAGAAGAATGCTTAACTTCAATTTATTGAAACAATAATAAAGACTCCAGAACAGCTCCGAACTGAAGAGAATGGTCAGGCAGGCAGGAGGTCAGAATCCAGGGCCATCAAATCCAAATCATGAGGTGGAAATCAGTGTCAGACAAGCAGGATAGTCAGACGAGGAGCAGACAAAACCAACAGGGACATCCCAACTCACGATCAGAAACAGGATCAGAAACAGGCAGGTGTTCACAGCAGAAACAGTCCGGAAAGGCAAACGCTAACCCAGAGAAATCCAAACTCCAGCCAGTAACAGTCCAGATGGTCAGCAGTAAGAGAGCCGTCCGAGACCAGGGAATTCTGGAGAGGAACAGGGAACCGCAACACAACTGGGCAGAGACAAAATATGAGAGAGAAACAGAAAACAAAATCAAATAAAACAACAAAACTAGACAAGAAGAAAACGGGCAGGTGAACAGCAAGCAGC
This sequence comes from Gobiocypris rarus, assembly GCA_023029165.1. NCBI lineage: Eukaryota > Metazoa > Chordata > Actinopteri > Cypriniformes > Gobionidae > Gobiocypris > Gobiocypris rarus. The sequence goes on from CM040911.1 coordinate 51,012,754, forward strand.
CCAGAACACACTGGCAGAGAACAAAAGGAAAGAAAGGATCGATAGAGCAGAGAAATCAAGCCATAAGGAAAACCGCTGAGCGCAAACGAGCGGACGCGCTGATTGTGAAACACCAACAGCTGTGCGCAAACACACGTGGAAAAGACAAAAACAAACACAAAGGAGGAAGAAACAGAAGGATCAAACCCGAGTCCTGACACTACTGTTCAATAAATACCTGTGTGGTTCAGTTCAACCTCTCTCTCCGAGTCTGGTGTCCGTTACAGAGGAGTTGCACCAATCCTCAGGAATAAGTGTTCAACTTTTATTCTCAGATAACCAGAAAGGACCAACACATATTCTTCTGCTCAATAAGATGAAACAAATACTTTTATCCAGATTTTAATAATATAGAAAATGCATCTGTGCCCTCCAGTGGACGTCATGTGCCAAAGGGTATATTGGGCCTATTGGGCCTGTATTTATAGATTCTGCATTATTTTGTATGTTTTAGTTCAAATTATGATATGATTTACACTTGAATAGTTTTATTAAACAGCAATATTAAATAGTCTTCATATTTTATCATGTATTTCAATGCTTATGGTCTATATTTATTTATTAGGTCATATAAAAGTGTTGGCATACAGTTGTTTTATATATGTCATCATTATTTTATGAATAGTTTTGATTGGTGGAAGAAGGTAAATAAAATGAGACTAATTATGATACTGGTTTTAATTGGTTTCCAATAAAATGAGTTCCCATTCAGTCGACGTTACGTTAGGTTACGACGTTTCGAGTCATGGAGTTTTAAAATAGCAATTTCCAGGCCTGGAAAAGTTTTGGAAAAGTCATGGAAATGTGTTTGATAATATTTCTGTTATAGAATAAATGTTTAAGGAGGGCTTTGGGGCTCGAGCCCTGCCCTTTATCAAACTTCATCAAAAGTTTCTCTCAACAATTATCATCAATAATATTGTGCTCAGTAAAACAGATTTTGAATTATATTTAATACGACAATGTGTACAAAACAGTAACAAAGTGCTCAAAAGTCAATCTGTCAGTCTGAGATGTGGTTGCCATGACGCGCTGCTATGGTTCGTTGCTGTGGTGCGTTGCTATGGTGCGAGTCTTGCTTGACTGCCCTCTTTTTTTTTTTCTTTTGTTGTTATTATTCTGCTCATTGTTTAAATAAAATGCAATAAGTTCTTATGTATCAGTATCATATTCATTATTGTGACCCAGTAAAGCCCAGTAAGGCCGAGTGTTCAGCTGCGCGCGTCAGAGGCTGTGTGTTGCACGCGTATCTTATGATTTAACCCTGACACACACCTCCAAAAATGTATTATGCAGTAACAATGTGTGTGTGTGTGTGTGTGTGTGTGTGTGTGTGTGTGTGTGTGTGTGTGTGTGTGACAGTGATTCATGCGCATACATGTCATCAGCACGTCAGGCTCAGAGAGCTTTATAGACCCTTTTCACATTTCCGGGTTTCTCAGAGCGAAGTCACATAGTTGGGTTAACTTTTATAGTGGTGAAAGAGAGAATACATTAAATATTTTTTGTGTCTCGATTTGCTCAAATAGCAAAAGAAAAACGCAACAATAGTGATTTCACAACTTTCAAAAAGAGGGAAAATATTGTGTGAGATTGATAACGGCAGTGAAAAGAGAGAAATATGTCATTTTTACAATCACTCCCATAGACGCTGTATTAGAAACACACTCACAGCAGGTAAGTTGTTTTTTTGTAATTTGATGCAAAAGTAATATAATACAAACTAGTAGTGTTATAAATGTACAAACATAAAAAAAAAAATGAAAATACAAAAAGCGTTGCAGGATTTAGGATATTAATGACCATTAAAGCGCCATCACAGTCTGTGAAAAGGGTCCCTTCAGTCCACTCAGATTCTGATTTCAAATGTTCAAATGAGCCGAGACAGTTCAAACTCTAACTGACAAAACTCAAATGTTGACAGTTGGAGAGGCTCATTAGACTTATGCCTGGCTCACACAGTTTTAGACCCGATTTATACCCGATTTCCTCCCGAGAATCGGAGAAAAATCTTGTCCACGACTCGATCGGTTCCGATGTTCGGCGCTGATTATCTGGTAATGTGAGACATTCACAGATAAAATCTTGCCCTCCCGATCTGCTCACATAAATCGGGTCTCCCGATCATATCAAACATGTTTGATATTTATCGGGATGAGCAAGATTGTAATAACGCCAGTACTGTCACAATAGCCAATAGGAAACAAGAAGTCTACGACTAGACGGAAATGACGGACATTTCAAATGGCGATCGCTAAAACCGACAACACGGATAACAATAATTATATAGATAGATAGAGAGGGGATTGTTTGTGCGTGTGTGAGTGTGAGAGAGAGAAGCTGCAAACCCTTGTTTCTTATAAGTAGACACATTTCATAATACATACTATACTAGCATCAATTGTATTTTCATATTACAGCACAAATCTACACTGGAAAAGGTGACACTATCGCTTTTGAACTAGGCAGGCAATATTATAACGGTAAACATTCTAGCACACTATGATACTAATATAAGGTACATTTTACCTCCATTTCTCGCTGAAGAACTGACAGTCCATGTTGATCCCGTCTCCCCAAACATTTTCTCATCCACACTCGTTTATTTTTCCACTTTTTTTTTTTTTTTTCACAACAAACGATCATTATTGATAGAGCAAGTTTTCAGTTTACAGTATCCATTTTCCCCGATTCCAATCTGTTGCAGATCACATGATGGGCTTCCTCTGGCACGATAATCTTAATAACATTTTGTAGTGTGTGATGCTTCGCGAATTTCAAATCTTGTAGTGTGAGCATGTTTAAGATTTGAGGGAAGAAAATCTGCAAAGATTCTCCTGAAGTGTGTGCTGCAACCAGATTTTACAATCGGATAGGATTTTAAAACTCCTGTAGTGTGAGCTAGGCATTAGGGATGCACCGAAATCAAAATTCTGGCAAACCCAAACACTGAAAGAAATTATGCCAATTATTATTACCATTGCATTTATGGCTATGACTGTGTAACTTTACTAAAAACCAAGGCATTGCAATTGTATAAATTAATATTAAAGTTTCAATTAATAAATCAGTTACAAATTATGCAAATATTTATTTAGCACATTGCAACAATGCACAGTATAAAATAAATTCTAACTAAAATGTTGAACTTGACCTCACTCATGTGTGCATTAAATAATAATGTACAGGCCTAATGACCTACAGAAAGGTACAGAAATATAATAAAGCAATAAACATAAAATAACTGCATATTTAACTGTTTAAATTAAAGATTAGTCCTTATTAAATATTATTATAATAATGTTTTTATACTGTACAAACTGTATATTCTCTCCTCTAATCCTAACTGATGTATTTTAACAGCGTGAACTAATGAGTATTTATATATATTTCATATTGACAGCATTATTTATTTATTTTGTTTAAAGGGCACCTATTATGCTCCTTTTGTCTCAGGTGTCTCCAGAGTGTGCCTGTGAAGTTTCAGATCAAAACTCCTCACAGATCATTTAATATACCATGTTGAAAATGCCAATTATGGGTTTGAAGAAAATGAGCTGTTGTGTGTGTGTTTCTTAAATGCAAATGAGCTGCTGCTCCACCCGAGAGGGCGGAGCCTTCACATCTCGTGAACACCAGAACACGCCAATGAAAACTGAAACATGATATCTGTGTGTTTTGATGATCATATCTATCGCAGACATGTTCATATGACATAGCAGTTCTTCATCATCATGAAATATTATCATCTGCATGCGATTTACAGCCTTACACACACACACACACACACACACACACACACACACACGCTCCTGTCATATGCGCACAGAGCTGATATCAGCACATCCGTAAGTAGTCATTAAACTAGTTCTCTTGCATATGTTATTGCGATTAAACTGCCAAATGCTCACAAGGTAATGTCAGAAACACAAAGTTCAGATGAAAACAGTTGGTTGTGCCTGTGCACGTATGCAGTTCCAGAAATCTTGTGTGTATATTAGATCCATCTGTCGTTACTAAAGTGAAAGCAATTTAATACAGTGTGTATTGCTCTATCTGCTGTTAATATGAACCGAACAACAGAAAATCTGCTCTTGACTGACTGAACTTTAGTAGCTTTAATAAGAACACATATCTTACTTGAATGCTGCTGTTAATGCTCTGGAGGAGATAAACATGGCGGACTGTGTACAGCTCTCTGAGGGCGGGTCTGTGCTAGTATGTCAGTGTCCATCAACACGTGTGGGCGGGGCCTCTGGAAACTGGAATCTGGAAACGGCTTGTGCTGAGACACTGCTTATGATTTATGGGGATTAAAAAAAAATGAGTGGGTGGATTTTTACCATTATAGGGTGGTTGTGTACACACACTGCCAACACACATTTATGTTCAAACACCTTATAAAAGTGAATTTTGCATAATAGGTGCCCTTTAAGTGGTCATGTTTAGCTTTGGAGATAGACTTAATGTGTGTCATTGTTCTCTACAGGTTGAGTTGGTGTCGTGTCACAGATGAAGGTTGTGCTGCTCTGGCTTCAGCTCTGAGATCAAACCCTCACACCTGAAACATCTGGATCTGTCTGAGAATAATCTAGGAAACTCAGGAGTGAAGCTGCTCAATGGGCTGAGGAAGGATCCACATTATAAACTGGAGACACTATGGTATCAATAGTTTTTATCAGTTTTCATCATCATATTTTCATTTAAAGTTCAAATGGCTGTTTTACTCACTAGAAATAAAAGGAAATGTGTAGTGGAGTGTAATGATCATTTCTGCTGGTTCTGGATCAGCTGTCCGTTGTGTGGAAGTGACCTTTCATGACCTTTTGATGTTGTAAAGTGACTTTGAGCATCAGATAGAAGCTATATTATCATGTTTGAGAATTAATTAATAAAGCTTATCTAGTTAGTGCTCAGTTTTCTTATGAAAAGATGTGACAGACGTAATGTCTCACACTGCATATGTGACTGTGTGTGTGTTTTATTTTAGGATTTGATGCCAGTCTGATGTTCTGCTGATCATCTGATGGTGAATAAGGATCCACTACAGAGACTCACAGTCAACAGAATCAACAGAGACTGAAGATACAGTGACTTCACTGTTATAAATTAAGACTTCATTTAGATTTCAACGATCCTCTGACAGACCTGATGAGGCGGCAGTGAAACACCTTTTATTTCACAGCAGCAAATCACAGTTTCTCATTCACAGATTAACCATTTTATTTCTATAAACACACAGTATAAACTCAAAAGGTGTGTGTGTTGTCACAGAGAGAATATAGAGCCTGAATGTGTGTGTGTGTTGGACCAGCAGAGGGAGACAAAGACTAATGAAAGATTCATTTACAAACAATGGAAGCTTGAGTGTATAATCATGTTTATAATAATAATTGTTACATTTGTATTAATGTATTAAAGGGTCATGTGATGCGTTTTCATGTTTTCTTTCTCTTTAGTGTGGCCTATAAAAACCACAATGACCAAAGTGCGGTTCATCTCGCTTCATTTGTTCAGCACTAGCTCATGCTGATGCCGCTTATTCTTCTATACTAACGTGTGTCGTAGCCTGAGATTCAATAGGTGTCATCATCGTGACAGTCTACACGCACGCCGCACCCGAGTTCATCAGATCCGTGTCGCTCAGTGGGATTTGTGTATTTTACAGAGGACAGTTTCCTGAACCTGTGAGAGCACAAGACCGGCTGTGCACAGAGACTATTGCTAAACAATGGGTCAGTTCCACCTGTGAATCTCTTCTGAATCAGAGCCTGTGAGTGTGTTTTATTATGTGTTAAAGTATCAGCATTGACTGTTCAAATGTGGAGTGTCTGATCGTCTGTCAGTTCCAGTGAAGGTGCAGCAGTTGGTCGACTCTCTGCAGCTGATCTCAGGTCAGCTGAACTCTGTGTTTGGAGCTTTGGGTTCACTCAGAGCCATATAGAGTGAGAGTCGCGACAACTCCATAGACTCCATCTCATCTCCCAGAGCAATTTCCTATATGTAGGTCTTTATATGTAGCATTTCTTTTACTCCTCTTTTATTTCTCTTTCAGCACAAGAACCACATACTCCTTTCAAGGTCTGCCAATCTATCTACCTTCAGCTTTAAGAAATCAAAGAGATCTGTCAACACACAAGAACCACAACGGGATTCAATTGAGCTAATCTAAGCATTTCTTTTACTCCAGAAAAACACGGACATTCTGGATTCAGACGCAATTAAATCCCAGACTCCCCTGTCAATGATGGAAACACCTCACCCCCACGAGAAACAATTACTGTCCGAATAGGGCTTTACCCACCAGCGGACGGCAGGGTCTTCTGAGGCAAGGACCGGAGGATGGGCTCATATATTCACTTTGGATCTTTGCAAACTGGAGCTGAAAATAAAAAGACCACACTATTGTAGTCAGGTTTATTGCTTTCTGTTAAAAAGGAGAACATGATGTCTAACTGACGTGTTCCTCCTCTCCTCTTCTTCCTCTTCCTCATCCCGAGCTGTCTCCTCCTCATCCTTCTCGGGCCGCTGAAACGGAGGAGCTGCTCATGATTTCTGATTATTCTCAGTGTTGAGATCAGTTGTGCTGTTTCATATTCTGTGTAAAGCAGCTGGCAGTGTTGAGGTGGATGGTGAGAGCTGTGAGAGTGTGTTTCTGACCTCACCACGAGAGGACGACGGCTCTTCTGAGGCTCTGTAGACGGACACTTCACTCTCGATCATCTCATGGAGGGCTGGTGCAGTGTTTCGCTGTGGGATGAGGCTCCTCCTCAACTCTCTGTCTTCTGTCTCCTTCTGCAAAGACTTCTGCAACTCTGGAGCTCTGGGAAACAACTGGAAGATGAAATATAAAATCTGCCGTATTATTGCTTTGATGTTAAAACACATAACACTTACTTCACCTGTGAATCCCCAGCATTCCTGAAGTCATCGCCTGAGACCTGTTCAATCTTCAGATATGTGTGTCTTGAGGACTGGGGTGATTGATTTCAGTTTTAATTGATCCTAAAGAGCATTCGGGCTGTATTTAGCTGATGATGACGAGCACAAGAGAAAGAGAAGAAAGATAATGTGAGTGAGTTATGCATGTATGAATTAAAATGTGCTTGTTTTCATCACTGATGGACTAATCTGTTCCTAACACGACCAATCAGAAGCAGGAAGACGGCTAGATTAATTACTTAGACCCAATCCCATTTCTACCCCTTTGTCATGTGAAGGTGTCTCAATTCTCTTTTGGCTGCAGTGGTAGGGGTGAGGGGTAAACTTTAGTAGAAGTTTAAACTACGAGCAAGACCTTAGTAACTACCCCAAGTACCCTAGCAACCATATAGCAACCACCTAGCATCCACCTCATGTACCCTAGCAACCGCATAGTAACACCCTAGCAATCACTCAAGTACCCTAGCAACTGCATAGCAACCACCCTAGAATCCACCTGAATACACTAGCAACTGCATAGCAACACCCTAGCAACCACTCAGACTACCCTAGCAACCACCCTGAGTACCTTAGCAACTGCATAGCAACCACCCACAGTACCCTAGCAACCACCCAGAACAGCTTAGTAACAGCATAGTAATACCTTAGCAACCACTCCAAGTACCCTAGCAGTCGCATAGCAACCATGCTAGCAACCACCTGAGTACCCTAGCAACCATGTAGTAATACCTTAGCAACCGCACAGCAACCACCCTAGAATCCACCTGAATACACTAGCAACCGTGATAGCAACACCCTAGCAACCACCCTGAGTATGTTAGCAACCACATAGCAATCCCCTATCAAGTACCCTAGCAACCCCCTAGCTCCATAGCAACCACATAGCAAGACCCTAGCAACCACTCAGACTACCCTAGGAACCACCCTGAGTACCTTAGCAACTGCATAGCGACCACCCACAGTACCCTAGCAACCACCTAAGTACCCTAGCAACCACATTGCTGTTTTCAAATAGACAATTGACAAACACATCACACTTTAAACTTCAAACTACTTTAAACTAAAAATCTTCCCATTTTAAGCCTTTAAAACTTTTTCAACATTTCTGGACAAACTTTAATATCTGGTCATCCTTCAGAACGCTGTCGCTCTTACATCACTGATCGCCTGTAAGCTCGCTACCAAGGCAACACCTGACTCGCTTTGTTCTTCATTTCGCTATCGCAGCACCACAGTAGAAAACTCAACCATATCCGCACCGCCGGATCGGATCGGCACTGAATGGAACGGTTAATAAACAGAGAGAACAGTTTGTCCCGATGGAAAAGCGGCTCCACCGGTCTATTTTAGGAAGGGTATTAAACAGAATTGTGATTGGGCCTTAGTGCTGGCAGACGCCTCTCACGAGCAGCACAGGAAGTAGAGCGAGCACAACAGAAGGAGATGTGGAGATACATGTGAACATGGTGTTACTGCTTTCCTGTGTCAGATGCAAAGCCAGAGCAAAGAGCAGAGGAGACCAAAAACACACGGGATCGCAAGATGACATCGATAACAGGAATGATGGAAGGCCGACGGATCCTCTCCAAAATATCGTGATCTAAGAGCTGTGGATGAAATTCTCCAGAACGAAACAGACTCGCCATTCCACAAAGCTGGAGACGAGACACACGACACAGAATCCATGAAGCCTCGCCTCGGTGTGGAGAAATGTAAGAGGAGAGCGAGAGACACAGTCTTCTGGCCTGGAGTTAACAGAGACATTGAACATCTGGGGAGACGGGGAGACATGTCAGAGATTCAGACGCAGATCAAAGAGCCAATGATAATCCTGGACTGACCAACATCAGCCTGGGAGAAAGTGGGAATGGATCTCTTCATCTGAAAGGCCATCATTATTTAGTGCTGATTGACTGTTACTCAAACTGCCCTGAATTAGCCTTACTTCCTAACATGAGACAGAGCTGCCAAACATGTGCGGCCACTGATGATGGATGACGTGTGAGAATCAGAAACCATGAGAACTGGAGCAAGAAAGCTGTCAAGAGGAGCTCCGAGATCCGATCAGGGGAAAACCGGCGATGGACAGATTCTCAGAAGAAACAGAGACTGAGAAAGAGTCACAAGTCTCGATTCAAAGCAATCCTGAGTCTGAGTCGACGGCATTATCTGCATCGTGCAAAGGATGAGTGTGATCTGCACACAGACGGTCAAACATCAAACAGTCACACAGTTTGATTTGATTTGATTTATTCTTTATTGTCCTCAGTAGAGGAAATTCAGTCCGTGGAAGCGCGAGCTGTATGAACATCGCATGTATGCGTGTAATATTTCTGTTTCTCTATGCACTGTTTATTTTCTGTTCAGTAACGCCGCTTTGTAGTGGAGTGTTTTGCAAACTACCCCATGTGTGCGTGGGATCGACGACGCTGATAATAACCCCCTGTGAAATATCAGATACGGGAGTTTTGCTTACACTTCCCAGATAGCAATTACATTCGCCCGGATCCGCTTGAAGCCCTCGCCTCCGCTTTCTATCTTAGAGACGTTTTCTGATTATGAACCAGATCCGTGCCAGATAGAGGTTTCAGCTTAAACATTCACACTGCCATCAGTTCAGTATTTATATCATTTTACAGATCTGGCCCAGATCACTTTTCCCATAGGAAACCCAAAGACATTAGCTGTGTCTGGCACTGATTTGGTCCAGATGTGCAATATGAATCTGAGCCGATACTGTTTTCACAGAGGCTACACTGGTGTGGCCCGAATCTGTGATAGGGGAGAACCGGGCGAAAGTAACAAAGCCATGTTCTCAGAGCTCGACTACATTTGCGTTTCAAGCTATGACAGCACGCTCAGCAACCCTTGATGGATCTGCCAAAAATCACGTGATTTCCTCATCGCTTTCCGCGTTAGGTCCGAAATGCAGTTTTTGAGTACGGCAAGTAAATTAATGAAGCGGTACTTTTTTCTAATTACAAGTTGTGTTTCTCATTTCATGTGTCACAGCAACGATCAATCTACAGATTATTTATTGCTGTTTCACACCCTGAAGGTTTGTCTTTTCAGAGTTTTTCAGTGTAAACGTAAATTGTGTTTAAATGTCAGGACTTCCTGTCGGGACGAAAGTAACACTTGTTACTTTTGACACACTATTATATATAAAAATGCATATTATGCTAATTTAATTTTCATATTGTTCATACTGTTGAAGAAAAAAAAAATCGAATCGATTGACATTGAAAATAAAAAATATTCTAAACATTTCAAGTTTGTACTCTCGGGTTATATTTAAATTTAAAATGAAAATGTAATTTAATAATTTTTTTGCAAAGATAAAGGATAAAGTTTCATATTAACAAGGTCATAGTCAGATATGTTTAATAAAAACAAGAGTAGCACAAAACAATCTAACTTATATTGTTGTGTTACTTTCGTCCCAGCTGATGGGGTCAACAGTAACAATGTGCATCTTATGTTTAAAGTGAAATTATACTGTAGTCGTTCTGCATATGTACAAAATACCACCTGCTACTGATAGACCACACTTGAGAGTTATTGACCACAGAAAATATATATCTCTGTCTAAAACATTATCTTTTAAAATGAGGTTTTTCTGAAAAGTGGTCCTTTCGCCCTGCTCTCCCTACATATCTGAGCCGACTGCATTTAAACAAGGGCTAAAAACTGCTCTGGCCCATATCTGCAAAACGGATTTGAGCCAACACTGTTTTGACAGAGACTACCTGATGTGGACCACATCCAAATACTTTCTCAAACTGTGTGAAGAACTCCGTGGAATAAACATTTTCAAAACAACATGGTTAGGGGAGACCGGGATGGTTGTAACATTTGTGACATTTCTGTCTATATCTTAGAATACTTTTAAGCCAGTGTGTTCAAAATGTGATTGAAACTAGTCACAAGTGTCTGCTATTAAATGAGATGGCTATTATCTTGCAACACAAACAGAAAATGCATGGTTTAGTTTCAAACACGAGGAGTGAAATGTTACAATTCACCCCATAGTCTGGGTCAGTTGTAACACACCCTGGGGTGAGATGTAACATTATGAAATAAGGATTATGATAAAAATATTTTGAAAGCTTTTATTCAACACTGACCAGTCATCAGTCATCGAATTGACCATAATAAATTGAACTTGAACGCAAAAATTGTGAGTAAGCATGTTTGTTACAGTCAGTCATAGTATTGGCCATAGTAAAATATTGTGTGTGTGTGTGTGTGTGTGTGTGTGTGTGTGTGTGTGTGTGTGTGTCTCAGTCATAGTAATTGACCGTAATTAATTGAACTAACATTTCATTATTGTTAGAACTAACCCGAGTCATGTAGCCATGAACTAGCTCACCTTACAGCTAACAACTAAAACATTAGCACTAACAACTTGCATGAAAAATATCTACACAGACACACAATAAACATCATTTAAATTTGATGAGTTTAACTACAAAACAGAAATTCCCATAATAAAAATAAAAAGAAGTACAAAGTTACTTTCTTACCTCAAAATGTTTTTTGTTCACTTTAACATCTGCTATGTCTGCCACAGAACTCTACTTTATCACATGTGGAATAAGGGCTAAATTTAGCATGTGTGAAGTGAATTAGGTGATTTGTAACTGGTTCCTGGTTGACAGATTGGAGTTGTTCCAACTGACCCGTGTTTAACCATCCCCGCCTCCCCTACCTGTCTGCATATTTTGTTTCTTCTATCTAGAGCGTGAGATAAATGCGTTGTCATCATTAAGCTGAGCGATATTATCAGTGTTTAAAAACTGCAACATTTTGTGATGCTACGTCCGTTACAGCACAGGTCCGTTTCTAGGTCCGCTTTGACGACAGCGCCAAGTGAACGTTAGTCTCGCTGACTGTCGCCTTGCAGATACGGTACACATCCGCATTCACGGACTTCAGTCAGAAGCGCCAAAAATAACACAAAGAATATCATCAAACCAACGCAGATTTATCTGACGAGCTATAGGCTAATCTATGAATTTGTGGTCATTAATTCTGTGTTTGTTATCTTTGTTCACGTTGTTTTAGTATGCGCTTTAATCATTAAAACGATTTATTTCAGCGATAGCCTATAGGCCCACGCATTGCTCCAACTCCAACTCCTTTATCAAGTCAAGTCAAGCTTTTTATTTATAGCCAAGGCTGAAAATGTTTTTCTGGACATTCATCAGACTGTGGAAATGTAGGCCTATGCCTAGGTAGCATAGGTTACTGTGATACCCTAACTGACAAAAATGCCGAAAATAAGGCAAAAGAACAATCCAGTGGTGATTTAAGCGAAACCGTAACACATCCGCACAGCTCCGCAGGCGGAATCGCTTTCACGCACTCGTTACGATCTGTAACGGGATGATCAGGCGGTGCTGGATCGGCGCGGCACATATCCGCAACAACCCCTAAAAACAGAGCAGAAACTGCTTCGCCCGATGTGCGCTTGGACTCAGGAACGAGTCCGTGAGGCGGATGCGGCCAGTCCCGCTCTATGGTTTTGCGGTTGCGCCCTGTTCCGCTCCAGCGCCCAGTGGCTATCTGGGTTGGCTACAACCATTCAGGCCAGCTATCCGGCCTCTATGTGTAAAGCATTACAAACACTTTATCAAGGCTCGAAATCGCTCCATATACTCCCAAAATGTATTCTCTGCATCCTCAAAATTTGCACAGCACAAATTGAGCGATGTTATAGTTATGACAGCGCAGGCGAGCATCTGAGGATCTCTTCAGAAAACTGACGCAAATGAAAGTAAAAGTTGCAGATGCTCAAGACACAATCATCATCGTTAAAGTCAGTGCTTATGCCACTCTCTCCTATTGCAGTCCTTGATTTGAAATGAGCAGTTGATCAATAAAATGCAGCTCATATTTGTTGATTTCGGTTATGTAAACTTAAATTTGTTGCGTGGGAATTAAAAATCGGATTTATATCCATTTTGCCGTGACACGTGACTAAGTGTAAATGAAATGGTGATAATGATAAATCAGATAGATATCTGATCTGTAAAAACACATGAATTGGACCATGCAGGTATAAATAGGCCCAGCAAAATAACTGTTGGGGATATATAGGAAGAAACATATAAATATTGAATCGGGGAGGGGAATGTATCTCTGAACGAAACTGACTGTCTTCAGAACAGTTTCTCTGGCATTTTTACAGCCGTAAAGAAACACCTTTTTCTTTCATAAGCACCACCGACTGTCAGAGAGTGAATTAGCATTTTTATTTAGTCCATCTGTTTTTGTTTTGTGCAGGTGTGTATTATGTACCAATTTCACAAAGCTAAAGTCAGACCCTTCTGTATTTGCTCTAAGTCTTGAAATTATGCAGTGTCATTTAAATCAAAACAACTGCTCATGCTACATATGTCTATCTTTGTTTGGATCGTGATTAAAATGCAGTGTTTGCCTCGCATTTCAAATAGCTCATTTTTTTAAGGCAAGTTTGGCCAGTTATAGAGCAAATAAACTACAATAATTTGCTTAAAAAATCGACAGATGGTGTCGAAAAACTCTGAATCGGCCATGAAAAATCTCTAGGTAGATCTGGCCTTTCACCAAGGCTGAGGTCAGGATCTTTGGCTTGAAAAGGTTGGTGACCACTGCTTTAGAGAAAGGGGGATGTGATGATGTCAGATGATGCTGTTCCCTGAGGTCACCACTAGAGGTCACTGTGTGCTGATGGGATGGTGTTGGACACAGAATGGCACAAACAGAAGAAACTGAGCAGAGAGAAATAAAGACACACATGTTATTACTGCACTACAGATTGATTGATTGCTAAATATGAAAGAAAACCATCATCTGATCTCGTCCTGCAGTGAACAGAGACTCATAATAGCACAGAAACACAATCAAACAGAGCTAAACGAGACTAAAAGAGTGTGATGTGAGAGAACACAAGAGATGACTTTAAAACATCAGGATTTATTCATTATTTAATGTGTCGCAATCATTTCTGTCCTTTCCTCTCTGTGAGTTTGGACCATTTCAGGAATTCAATTAAAAGTGCAATAAAGTTAATAAATGAAAACTGTGAAAGAGTTGACAGTGTTTTTACAGTATGCTTTTCATTTCTCTGATTCCTTCAGGTTTATGTCACATCAGTGGTGCAGCATGTCAGTCTCGGGCCCATATGCAAAATAAATTGTACGGGCTCTCTAACCCCGCCCCCAAGTCAGGCCGACATCGAGGCATTTATAGACATTCACTGTATAGTGTATCAAGAAAATACCAAACAATACCATAAAAACACACACTCTACCCAGCAATTTTACACAACAAGAACAAAAAAAACACACAAAAACATCTTAAAGAAGCTCAGCCACAGCCGCTTTCCATGACAGATTTGCGATAGAGATGTTTTCTAAATGTGGATAAAGCCTCAGTGTTTCCATTAACCGATGTTATGCGATGGTTTTTTCCTCTCGTTATAAGTCATTCCAAACATTATGCCATGTATGTTGGGATTATGTATCTCCCAGCCACCGCCTAGCCATTATTATTAATGGAAGGAGACATAGGCGTGTTATTCAAGCATTGATTTAAAACTTTGCATTTAATAAACAAAATATTTTTTTTAAATGAAGATGTTTGGAGTGGAGTTATCCGTTATTGTGAGTTATATCCGCTGTCATATAAAGGAAAATATCCATCAGAAGCGGCTTCGTCGGACATGGGTTAAAGAAACCGCGGCGTGGCCTGTTTAGTTTCAGAGTTAGGCTATGATATCATTATTATAATTATTTATTTATTTTATTTCATACATGATTATGAATAGTGAGCAGTATGAGCAAGATAGGCTATAATATATGATATGTCTGGAGGTCAGACATGATTTTAAACACTTCATTGAGTATTGTTTTAGAAATTTTGATCAATATTTCATGAACCTAATGCCTGTACCTATATTTAATATAAGAAGTAATCCAAGAACGCTGGAATGGATTGAAGTGCGAACTAACACTGTTTCCGTGGCCTTTGAGTAAGACTGGAATGAGTCTTTCTGTTTTTGACACATTTCTGAATATATGTCTTAATTACAGTAGGGTAATTATAAATGGGAGTAGGCTAGAGTAATTATATATGGGAGTTTTTATGAAATTGACACCAGGTGCAAAAATAAACGCAAAACACAAGAAATGATGGAGAAATTAGACATTACAGAGAAACAAGAAATTACTACAAATGGCATGCATACAAATATATATGTACTGTGGCCAGGAATAAAAATGAATTTCGTTTTAAGGCCGGCCCCTATTGGCCCAGGCCCTTATGCACGTGCATGCCCAGACTCTACGTCACTGTCACACTGGTCCAGAAAACCATATGATAAATGACTAAATGTGATTAATAATAATACTTTATTATTAAATATAATAAATTACACTGATAAAAACTGAAAAAGAGCAGAATAAAAGCAAGATTAGACCAAAGAATGAACAAATCGAGGAATAAACAAAAGCACAAAACTATATGAACGACAGAAAAATAAGAACTAACAAACAAGAACAAAAGACAAAAAGCGAAGTAAGTGCTAGCGCAAAATAAAATAAAATAAAAAAATATATATATATATTTACAACTTTATTCACAAAATATTAATCTCCAACGCGCGTTCATGCATCAACGTCTGCTCAAGCGCTGTGGTGCTCTCGTGAACGCGCGTGTCTGTTTACTCTCGTCACAAATTCAAAGTGAAAGTTTGAGTTCTCTGGTCGCCGTTATAATCTGAAAACACGAACACGACACGGAAAAACAGAGCTTTAAAGTGTTTAATAGAAGCGTTTGTCAGAGTTTAATCAGGAATGTCCGTGTGTGTTTCTGATGTTAAAGCTGGAGGATTGAGAAGCTGTATCTTGTGAAAGTTTGATCGAGGTGAGTGTTCATGTGTGTGACTTTGTTTGAGGGTTTCTCTTGTGTTTGGTGATGTGTGTGGTTCTTCAGAGGTTTATCAGCAGATGTGTTGTGTTGGTAATTTCACGCGTTTGTTGGGTTTTGTCGGATCTGTGTCTGTTGGCGTTGGTCGGGTTTGTTTTCCAGGGTCGTGCACAGCTGGTCATGTCAATCACAGTACAGACTGCCTCGACACCAAACACTGATCTCTAAACCTACCCGGCACTGTAACCAATGAGATGAGCTGCAGGGCGGGATTTCTGGCTGTACTCTTGGATGTGGGCGTGGCTGGATGTCCAGCGCAGGCTGCAGCGAGACCTGCTTGGAGACCGGCGCTATAGGGCTCGAGTAGCATCTCAATGTAGAGATTCAAGAACAAACCTTTACAATCATATCGCAAATAGTGCTAATTCAGTTTGTGTTGTTGTAATTATGCTTCCATAAAGTTAATTTTGCACTAATTTGATCTCATATCTAATGTTTTTAGCAAATGAGAAGCGCTGAAATGATTATATTAAAGCTTTATTAAATTATTATGTGATCTAATTCAATGACATTCAATCCTTTTAAAGTATATTTTTATATTAACATATTTTAATATTTATTAAGCAATAATTAATTATTTTATTTATCAAACAAACAGAAAATTGTAGGCTACAAACTTGGTAAACAGCAAATTAGGTGTTATTTTATATTAGATCAGGTACAATAATTTGATTAGACAATTAACATTATATAAGTTTCTAGCACTAGAAAACCAGGAGCAAAAGATGTTCCCAATGGTAAATGGACTGCATTTATACGGCGCTTTCAACAGATCCATGGCTGTGGAAACTATAATTTCATTATTTTACTAACCCAACTAAAGACTCATGCGGGATTTCCAATAGTTCGCATGTGAGGGGGGAAAAACAGCTTTTAGGGTTGGGCGATGTCCCCTAAATCTGCTGCGCCCCAATTCGCCAATTTTCGTGGAGATAAAGTTCTTACTTTTGAGTGTGAAGCATTGGGACATAATACTGGCCATCTTTAACGGACTCTGTCGCTTAGTTACGTGCATCCCGCCACCGCTTAAACTGCTCTGTCAATCATCGTCACAGTTAAAATCCTCCACATTTAATTTAGTGTCCTAACCATATCGGAGAGAAATATAGTCGCCGTTGATCTGCCATTCGTGGGTCTTTAATGCAGAGACTCTTCATGTGTTTGCAGTTTAAATATAATGATGCATTTAAAAGTTAATGGCCAAGCGTATCATTACAGAAGTTCTCAACGCTGCTGAAGATGAAATATAATGAGGATAAGATTGATTATATATTTTTCCGTCAGGTATACTGATAATTGATCACTAAAGCCCCTTAATCTAAACCTCTACTTAACCGCCGGACTCGCACATCCGTAATGTTTGTCGCTTTTTGAACACTTTTTATCAGCGCTTTGTAGTTCTATCAAATCCTCGCCCATCTTGCACTGGGTTGTGGGCAATATCAGCCAGACATGTTCACAAGTCCCTGTGGTCCAAGTCAAGTCAAGCCTCAAATCTTTGAGGTCCGAGTCCAAGTTTAGTTTCAAGTCTCTAAGGTCCAAGTCAAGTCAAGCCTCAAATCTTTGAGGTCCAAGTCCAAGTTTAGTTTCAAGTCTCTAAGGTCCAAGTCAAGTCAAGCCTCAAATCTTGAGGTCCAAGTCCAAGTTTAGTTTCAAGTCTCTAAGGTCCAAGTCAAGTCAAGCCTCAAATCTTTGAGGTCCAAGTCCAAGTTTAGTTTCAAGTCTCTAAGGTCCAAGGTCCAAGTCAAGTCTCAAATCTTTAGGTCCAGTCAAGTCTGTCACATGCCTGTCCGGTCTTGTGTGCACATGTGGGTTTTGTTAGTGTGGCCATGTGCTTCTGTCATTGTTAGATCCCACCCCTTGTTATCTCAAGTTATTGGTTTCATTTGCCCCACCTGTGTTCCTCATTCCCAGCTTGATTTCTCCCCTTTATATACTCCTTGTGTTTGTCAGTCTTGGTCGTGATGTCTACGGCTTCCGCTTAGTTGTGTGGTTTGGTTGTTTTGCCCACCTGTGGGTTTTTGATTTGTGTTTATGTTTTGTTGTATAAATAAACCCTTTTACCTGCACTTGAGTCCTCGCACCCGCTTGTCCTTTGTGTTGAACGTGACAAAGTCAAGTCTTTAGGGTCCAAGTCAAGTCTCAAATCTTTGAAGTCCAAGTTTAGTTTCAAGTCTCTAAGAGTCAAGTCTCAAGTCTCTAAGGTCCAAGTCAAGTCTCAAGTCTCTAAGGTCCAAGTGAAGTCTCAAGTCAAGTCTTAGTTCTATTTTTAGCAATATTTATTTTCAGCTGGTTGTTATAATTAACAGTGTATTGAATACTACTTCAATAATCATTATTATTCCTTTCCAACTTTGTACAAAATGATACCATTTAGAACCACCAAAAGGGGGGAAAGTGCTGTGTATTTTGAGCTATTTGAGTTTGCTGTAGATCTCAAGCAATGCTGGATAATGTAGTCTTCCAGTGAGCGGCAACACAACCTGTGTATAGACCAGCGTTACAGTAAACACACAAAGAACAACATTTCCATCTGCGTGTCTCGCTTGTGGAAATGAGTCGGATAGGGTCATACATTGCATATTAAAAGTGTTTGTGCAATCCAGCTGCAAATGAATTTGGTAAATCTGGATTATATGCATAGCACATAGAAATGTGTACTTCTTGAAAATGGACTGGAAGCTTCACTGGATTAAGTGATTGCTTTTCAAATTAAATGACAAAGTTTTGTAAGGTAAGGCTTGACCATATTTGTTGTACATGCTTAGTTACGTAGCAGTTTGTCTATAAGTTTATTTATTATAAATTGTTATTTGTTTTATTATTATTATTATTTTTCTATATGCATAATTATACTTGTATGTAGGAATTTGTGAAGTTCAGTATCGTGACACCTGTCAGGTGCGATATGTCACCGGGTATGGGCGGATAGGAAGTGACAAAGAACAAATGCTTGGATTTTGGGATGGTGGGTATTCACAGTTTTTTGACCACACTTGGTTTCTTTTGCAGGAATTTTCATTTGTTGTGATTATGAACTTAATTTAGAAATACTTTTGAAATAAAACTTTTTGTGTTTAATAAACAAATGTAATTTTTAAATGAAGACGGCGGTGGACTGGAGTGCGTGTAAATAGTTTAATCACTGTTCCCTGAATCCACGGCCTACTATGAAAGGCAGATACAATATTGTTACTATTTGTTGCTAATGTATTTAACAGCAGTTTTCTAATGGGTGATGAATTTGTGTGCCTTCAGATGCGCCACGCCACTGGCTTGGTGTGTTTAGAAATGTTTTGTGATATTCACTGCAGCAGAACATATTTGTGAATGAATTGTATTGTCATGTAGGGTAGTAAATAGAAAACGTAAGAATGCCAAAAGATTTCAGTTGTTGTTACAGTACAAGCCAAGTCGAGTACAGCTGGACAGATGTGGAGTCTGGACGAGTACAGTGGACCAGTCACAGTGCACATCAGTAATGGCAGCTGGACAGATGTGTTTTGAGTCTGACGTACAGTGGCACACAGTGCTCATTCAGTAAATGCACAGCTGGACAGATGTGTTTTGAGTCTGGACGTACAGTGGCACAGTGTTCATTCAGTAAAGGCACAGCTGACAGATGGATGTGTTTTGAGTCTGGACGTACAGTGGCACACAGTGCTCATTCAGTAAATGCACAGCTGGACAGATGTGTTTTGAGTCTGGACGACAGTGGCACAGTGCTCATTCAGTAATGGCACAGCTGGACAGATGTGTTTTGAGTCTGGACGACAGTGGCACACAGTGCTCATTCAGTAAATGCACAGCTGGACAGATGTGTTTTGAGTCTGGACGTACAGTGGCACAGTGCTCATTCAGTAAAGGCACAGCTGGACAGATGTGTTTTGAGTCTGGACGTACAGTGGCACAGTGTTCATTCAGTAAATGCACAGCTGGACAGATGTGTTTTGAGTCTGGACGTACAGTGGCACAGTGTTCATTCAGTAAAGGCACAGCTGGACAGATGTGTTTTGAGTCTGACAGTGGCACAGTGCTCATTCAGTAAAATGCACAGCTGGACAGATGTGTGTGGAGTCTGGACATACAGTGGCACAGTGCTCATTCAGTAAAGGCACAGCTGGACAGATGTGTTTTGAGTCTGGATGTACAGTGGCACAGTGCTCATTCAGTAAATGCACAGCTGGACAGATGTGTTTTGAGTCTGGACGTACAGTGGCACAGTGCTCATTCAGTAAATGCACAGCTGGACAGATGTGTGAGTCTGGACACAGTGGCACAGTGCTCATTCAGTAAAGGCACAGCTGGACAGATGTGTTTTGAGTCTGGATGTACAGTGGCACAGTGCTCATTCAGTAAATGCACAGCTGGACAGATGTGTTTTGAGTCTGGACGTACAGTGGCACAGTGCTCATTCAGTAAAGGCACAGCTGGACAGATGTGTTTTGAGTCTGGACGTACAGTGGCACAGTGCTCATTCAGTAAATGCACAGCTGGACAGATGTGTGTTGAGTCTGGACATACAGTGGCACAGTGCTCATTCAGTAAAGGCACAGCTGGACAGATGTGTTTTGAGTCTGGATGTACAGTGGCACAGTGCTCATTCAGTAAATGCACAGCTGGACAGATGTGTTTTGAGTCTGGACGTACAGTGGCACAGTGCTCATTCAGTAAATGCACAGCTGGACAGATGTGTTGAGTCTGGACATACAGTGGCACAGTGCTCATTCAGTAAAGGCACAGCTGGACAGATGTGTTTTGAGTCTGACGACAGTGGCACAGTGCTCATTCAGTAAATGCACAGCTGGACAGATGTGTTGAGTCTGGACATACAGTGGCACAGTGCTCATTCAGTAAAGGCACAGCTGGACAGATGTGTTTTGAGTCTGGATGTACAGTGGCACAGTGCTCATTCAGTAAATGCACAGCTGGACAGATGTGTTTTGAGTCTGGACGCACAGTGGCACAGTGCTCATTCAGTAAAGGCACAGCTGGACAGATGTGTTTTGAGTCTGGACGTACAGTGGCACAGTGCTCATTCAGTAAATGCACAGCTGGACAGATGTGTTTGAGTCTGGACATACAGTGGCACAGTGCTCATTCAGTAAAGGCACAGCTGGACAGATGTGTTTTGAGTCTGGATGTACAGTGGCACAGTGCTCATTCAGTAAAGGCACAGCTGGACAGATGTGTTTTGAGTCTGGACGTACAGTGGCACAGTGCTCATTCAGTAAATGCACAGCTGGACAGATGTGTTTTGAGTCTGGACATACAGTGGCACAGTGCTCATTCAGTAAAGGCACAGCTGGACAGATGTGTTTTGAGTCTGGACGTACAGTGGCACAGTGCTCATTCAGTAAATGCACAGCTGGACAGATGTGTTTTGAGTCTGGACGTACAGTGGCACAGTGCTCATTCAGTAAATGCACAGCTGGACAGATGTGTTTTGAGTCTGACGACAGTGGCACAGTGCTCATTCAGTAAATGCACAGCTGGACAGATGTGTGTTGAGTCTGGACATACAGTGGCACAGTGCTCATTCAGTAATGGCACAGCTGGACAGATGTGTTTTGAGTCTGACGTACAGTGGCACAGTGCTCATTCAGTAAAGGCACAGCTGGACAGATGTGTTTTGAGTCTGGACATACAGTGGCACAGTGCTCATTCAGTAATGGCACAGCTGGACAGATGTGTTTTGAGTCTGGACGTACAGTGGCACACAGTGCTCATTCAGTAAATGCACAGCTGGACAGATGTGTTTTGAGTCTGACGTACAGTGGCACACAGTGCTCATTCAGTAAATGCACAGCTGGACAGATGTGTTTTGAGTCTGGACGTAGTGGCACAGTGCTCATTCAGTAAAGGCACAGCTGGACAGATGTGTTTTGAGTCTGACGTACAGTGGCACAGTGCTCATTCAGTAAATGCACAGCTGGACAGATGTGTTTTGAGTCTGGACATACAGTGGCACAGTGCTCATTCAGTAAAGGCACAGCTGGACAGATGTGTTTTTCAGTCTGGACGTACAGTGGCACAGTGCTCATTCAGTAAAGGCACAGCTGGACAGATGTGTTTTGAGTCTGGACGTACAGTGGCACAGTGCTCATTCAGTAAAGGCACAGCTGGACAGATGTGTTTTGAGTCTGGACGTACAGTGGCACACAGTGCTCATTCAGTAAAGGCACAGCTGGACAGATGTGTTTTGAGTCTGGACGTACAGTGGCAGTGGCACAGTGCTCATTCAGTAAATGCACAGCTGGACAGATGTGTTTTGAGTCTGGACGTACAGTGGCACAGTGCTCATTCAGTAAAGGCACAGCTGGACAGATGTGTTTTGAGTCTGGACGTACAGTGGCACAGTGCTCATTCAGTAAATGCACAGCTGGACAGATGTGTTTTGAGTCTGGACGTACAGTGGCACAGTGCTCATTCAGTAAAGGCACAGCTGGACAGATGTGTTTTGAGTCTGAACGTACAGTGGCACACAGTGCTCATTCAGTAAATGCACAGCTGGACAGATGTGTTTTGAGTCTGGACGTAGTGGCACAGTGCTCATTCAGTAAAGGCACAGCTGGACAGATGTGTTTTGAGTCTGTACGTACAGTGGCACAGTGCTCATTCAGTAAATGCACAGCTGGACAGATGTGTTTTGAGTCTGGACGTATAGTGGCACAGTGCTCATTCAGTAAAGGCACAGCTGGACAGATGTGTTTTGAGTCTGACGTACAGTGGCACACAGTGCTCATTCAGTAAATGCACAGCTGGACAGATGTGTTTTGAGTCTGGACGTACAGTGGCACAGTGCTCATTCAGTAAAGGCACAGCTGGACAGATGTGTTTTGAGTCTGACGTACAGTGGCACACAGTGCTCATTCAGTAAAGGCACAGCTGGACAGATGTGTTTTGAGTCTGGACGTACAGTGGCACAGGGCTCATTCAGTAAAGGCACAGCTGAACAGATGTGTTTTGAGTCTGGACGACAGTGGCACAGTGCTCATTCAGTAAAGGCACAGCTGGACAGATGTGTTTTGAGTGTGGACGACAGTGGTACAGTGCTCATTCAGTAAATGCACAGCTGGACAGATGTGTTTTGAGTCTGGACGCACAGTGGCACAGTGCTCATTCAGTAAAGGCACAGCTGAACAGATGTGTTTTGAGTCTGACGACAGTGGTACAGTGCTCATTCAGTAAATGCACAGCTGGACAGATGTGTTTTGAGTCTGGACGACAGTGGCACAGTGCTCATTCAGTAAAGGCACAGCTGAACAGATGTGTTTTGAGTCTGGACGACAGTGGCACAGTGCTCATTCAGTAAAGGCACAGCTGAACAGATGTGTTTTGAGTCTGGACGCACACAGTGGCACAGAGCTCATTCAGTAAAGGCACAGCTGGACAGATGTGTTTTGAGTCTGGGCGACAGTGGCACACAGTGCTCATTCAGTAAAGGCACAGCTGGACAGATGTGTTTTGAGTCTGACGTACAGTGGCACAGTGCTCATTCAGTAAATGCACAGCTGGACAGATGTGTTTTGAGTCTGGACGTACAGTGGCACACAGTGCTCATTCAGTAAAGGCACAGCTGGACAGATGTGTTTTGAGTCTGGACGATAGTGGCACAGAGCTCATTCAGTAAATGCACAGCTGGACAGATGTGTTTTGAGTCTGGACGTACAGTGGCACAGTGCTCATTCAGTAAAGGCACAGCTGGACAGATGTGTTTTGAGTCTGACGACAGTGGCACAGTGCTCATTCAGAAAAGGCACAGCTGGACAGATGTGTTTTGAGTCTGGACGTACAGTGGCACAGTGCTCATTCAGTAAAGGCACAGCTGGACAGATGTGTTTTGAGTCTGGACGACAGTGGCACAGTGCTCATTCAGTTAAAGGCACAGCTGGACAGATGTGTTTTGAGTCTGGACGACAGTGTCACAGTGCTCATTCAGTAAAGGCACAGCTGGACAGATGTGTTTTGAGTCTGGACGACAGTGGCACAGTGCTCATTTAGTAAAGGCACAGCTGGACAGATGTGTTTTGAGTCTGGACGTACAGTGGCACAGTTGTCATTCAGTAAAGGCACAGCTGGACAGATGTGTTTTGAGTCTGACAGTGGCACAGTGCTCATTCAGTAAAGGCACAGCTGGACAGATGTGTTTTGAGTCTGGAACAGTGGCACAGTGCTCATTCAGTAAATGCTCAGCTGGACAGATGTGTTTTGAGTCTGGACGACAGTGGCACAGTGCTCATTCAGTAAAGGCACAGCTGGTCAGATGTGTTGTGAGTCTGGACGACAGTGGCACAGTGCTCATTCAGTAAATGCACAGCTGGACAGATGTGTTTTGAGTCTGGACGTACAGTGGCACAGTGCTCATTCAGTAAAGGCACAGCTGGACAGATGTGTTGTGAGTCTGGACGTACAGTGGCACAGTGCTCATTCAGTAAAGGCACAGCTGGACAGATGTGTTGTGAGTCTGACGTACAGTGGCACACAGTGCTCATTCAGTAAAGGCACAGCTGGACAGATGTGTTTTGAGTCTGGACGTACAGTGGCACAGTGCTCATTCAGTAAAGGCACAGCTGGACAGATGTGTTTTGAGTCTGGACGTACAGTGGCACACAGTGCTCATTCAGTAAAGGCACAGCTGGACAGATGTGTTTTGAGTCTGGATGTACAGTGGCACAGAGCTCATTCAGTAAAGGCACAGCTGGACAGATGTGTTTTGAGTCTGGACGTACAGTGGCACAGTGCTCATTCAGTAAAGGCACAGCTGGACAGATGTGTTTTGAGTCTGGACGTACAGTGGCACAGTGCTCATTCAGTAAAGGCACAGCTGGACAGATGTGTTTTGAGTCTGGACGACAGTGGCACAGTGCTCATTCAGTAAATGCACAGCTGGACAGATGTGTTTTGAGTCTGGACGTACAGTGGCACAGTGCTCATTCAGTAAAGGCACAGCTGGACAGATGTGTTTTGAGTCTGGACGACAGTGGCACAGTGCTCATTCAGTAAAGGCACAGCTGGACAGATGTGTTTTGAGTCTGACGACAGTGGCGCAGTGCTCATTCAATAAAGGCACAGCTGGACAGATGTGTTTTGAGTCTGACGTACAGTGGCACAGTGCTCATTCAGTAAAGGCACAGCTGGACAGATGTGTTTTGAGTCTGACGACAGTGTCACAGTGCTCATTCAGTAAAGGCACAGCTGGACAGATGTGTGTTGAGTCTGGACATACAGTGGCACAGTGCTCATTCAGTAAAGGCACAGCTGAACAGATGTGTTTTGAGTCTGGACGTACAGTGGCACAGTGCTCATTCAGTAAAGGCACAGCTGGACAGATGTGTTGAGTCTGATGTACAGTGGCACACAGTGCTCATTCAGTAAAGGCACAGCTGGACAGATGTGTTTTGAGTCTGGACGACAGTGGCACAGTGCTCATTCAGTTAAGGCACAGCTGGACAGATGTGTTTTGAGTCTGGACGTACAGTGGCACAGTGCTCATTCAGTAAATGCACAGCTGGACAGATGTGTTTTGGGTCTGGACGACAGTGGCACAGTGCTCATTCAGTAAATGCACAGCTGGACAGATGTGTTTTGAGTCTGACGACAGTGGCACAGTGCTCATTCAGTAAATGCACAGCTGGACAGATGTGTTTTGGGTCTGGACGTACAGTGGCACAGTGCTCATTCAGTTAAGGCACAGCTGGACAGATGTGTTTTGAGTCTGGACGACAGTGGCACAGTGCTCATTCAGTAAAGGCACAGCTGGACAGATGTGTTTTGAGTCTGGACGTACAGTGGCACAGTGCTCATTCAGTAAAGGCACAGCTGGACAGATGTGTTGAGTCTGGACGTACAGTGGCACAGTGCTCATTCAGTTAAGGCACAGCTGGACAGATGTGCAGCTGTCTTCAAGCCACGTTTTATTTAGTAGCAAAGAATATAGGTTGTTTGTAGTTATTATGTCATTGACTAGAAGTGATTTGTTTTTAAGTGAGCGGATGTTTAAAAGTGCTAACTTTACAGTCTTACTTATTGTCCCCACTGTAATATTAGTTTGATGTGTAATAGGCAGCAGATTAGATTAGTTTGCCATACGGCTTGAAAAGGCCTTAGATTTTCTATCACGTAACAGAACAGAAACAGAGAAAGAATTAGGCACACTGGGTTCCCGCTTGTTCCAGATGTGTGCAGATAAATGATGAAGGATGTTTAATGTAATCATTTAATTTAGTGTGTGATGTTTGTTCATTCAGAGTCAGTGGAGGAGCTCAAACTCATCAGATTCTCCTGCAGCTTCATCATGGGTAATTCTAGATCCAGAGATGGAGATCTTTCTTCACGACGCAGGTACTTTCAACACACACTGATAAATATTGTGTTACATCACAGAAAATGATCACACACAATCACACACACACACACACACACACACACACACACACACACACACACATACACACACACACACACACAAGAATGACCCCAGAAATCTAAAGGATTAAACTGAATCTGTTCTCTGTTCCAGTTCAGTCCAGCAGAAGAGCTCAAACCCAGAGTCCAGCTGTGTGTCTGTGAAGAGTGACTGGTCTATGGGTGATCCACCAGTGTTTAAGAGTGGAGACACACGGCCTGATCTCAGGTATATCATCTCTATAACAGTTCTGCTTATGGTATTTGATTGTTTTATAAAGATGTTATTAATATACAGCAGTGTACAGGGACGTGCAGAGAGTTCTTCAGGGGCAGGGGCTCAAATGTATCTTAATTTTTTTAATTCATATATATATATGGGTTTGTGTAAAGTGTGGAAACTATATTTTAACATTTATGTTTTTGCAAGAAGTCTCTTATGCTCATCAAGCCTACATTTATTTATTCAAAATACAGAAAAAAGCAGTAGCCTAATATTGTGTAATATTATTACATGATGTTCTTTTTAACGTTTTATTGATCAAAGAATCTGGAAAAGAGTAGCCAATCACAGCAGGTTATAAAAAATATTAAGCAGCTCAACTGTTTCCAACATTGACATCAAATCCTCATTTTAGAATGATTTCTGAAGGATCAAATGACCCTGAAGACTTTAGTAATGATGATAAATTCAGATTTATCCCAGTGAAAAAAGCATGCTAAGTATACTTGCAGCCAGACACATTCTCAGTATACTTGAAGTGTGTTAGTGATTAGGTAACTTGAAATGTGCTATTTTTGAAACAACACATTTTTATTAAGTATTAGTTGTAATTAAATTGTGTTAAAGCATAGCTTTAAGTGTATTTAGTGTACTTTTATGTGCTAATAGAACAACTTTAAGTATAGGGACTAATTACATACTTGATTAGTGATATTAAATGTGCTTTATTTGTATTATAAGTAGTGGTGGGCATAGATCATTTTTTTAATCTAGATTAATCTCACTGTGATCTTGGCATTAATCTAGATTAAAATGGCTCATTTGAATTCTGACAGAGGCATTCAGAATTAGCCTGATGCCAGCCTACACAATATAATAAAGTCCTTTCTCACGCCAGTCTACACTTCACATGATTGGCCTGGAGAAAGCCGGTGGCACTTGGGCTCCATTAACTTTGATAGTTTCATCAAATAGTAAACGGTGTATCAATATACATAAATACAAGTAAATGCAACACTACTACTGACCATTAATGCGACTTTTGCTGCTGCATGGTTTTGTTTGTTGTCAGTTAACCTCCATTTTGTCAGCGATGCAATTTGATTTATAAAATGAGACAAACCGCGGGAAATCATTCCACAAATGTTAGTTTGTCTGTCCATGTCATTTTCAACCGATTTATGAATTAGAACCGCTCCACTTCACATTGTCCAATGGAATCTGAACTTGTTCTACCAGATCACGATTGGTTGGTGTATTAGCCTATATATGACAAACGGGCATTATGTAATATTTTAAAATATATAATATATATTGTTTGGGGAATGTTTTCCCCGTAAAACCTCAGTCACTCTCTGAAAGAACCAAATGTGGCTCGAGAGCCGTTTCCGAACAGACTGAGGAAAATCAGACAGTAAAACGCACGCATCCCATAGTACCGCCTCAGATCGACTGATATGAAAAAATAAACAGAAGTTTTCCGACTCTTGAGCCGTTTGTTAGTATTGTACACATTGTCATGTTATTATAAGTCAAATTTATTTTGTTTTATTGACCACAAATATTATCATTGATATTTGTCTGAGAGGGACACTCTTGATTAATGTTTGACTCACTGGGGCCCAGGTCAGGAAGCAGACAAACTGGCTAAACCAACCGCCTGCTAGCTGTCTCACGTCACCAGAGTCAGCTAAATCCCAGCACATAGAGATGCTTTCACCTAGATATTATCACATAGAGACTGTGTCTGTTCCCGAATCAGTAAATACAAAACCATCAAAACCATTCAACAGTAAAAATGTAATTGATGTCCAACAAATAAACAACAGATATAATACGGATGAACAATTGATAAATCTCGGTTGCTGAATATTCGATCCCTTTCAATCAATCAATCAATCAATCAACTTTATTTATATAGCGCTTTTACAATGACGATTGTTTCAAAGCAGCTTCACAGTGTTAAACAGGACAACATTGCAACAAAATTTGATTTGGCTAGTTTAATTTGGATAGTTTATAGAATTATATATGACCAAATTAATAAATTCTATTTGTATATTTAGTTGAGTAACTTGGATCATAATTTGAGTGTCCCTAACTGAGCAAGCCAAGCCAAAGGCGACAGTGGCAAGGAACCAAAACTCCATCAGGGCATGATGGAGAAAAATAAACCTTGGGAGAAACCAGACTCAGTGCCAGTTCTCCTCTGGCCTATTATTAACAGTGTATAATTATTACTCTGGCAACCTTGCAGGTCATAAATCATATTAGATAGGAATATTCGAAATTTTGGGTATGACGCACGAGACGGGCTCATTTAGGATGGCGCTACGATTACACAAGAATATGAATACTTGAAAGATCGGAGTTATTGCGCTGGAGACGGGTTAATTGAGGATGATGTTCCGGTGAGGCAAATTCAGAGGAGACACTAATGGACACGGTCTCAGCAGACACTCCAGGATGAGCTGGTCATGTCCAGATGCAGGTCCACCATCCGATCCGACACGGCCTGGATCCGCCGACTGCAGTAAACCTCGATAAACAGAGAGACTAACATTAGTGTGGATGCCACTCTTTTATGATGTAACGAGTACATCAGGTGTTATGGGAAGTGTTCCCGGTTCCGCTGACCTAGTTAATGCAGCCTAACAATCAGTCATTTGATTTGAATAAAGAAAGTTAAAAATGTTCTATGTGTATGCCATAGTAAAGAGATGTGTTTTTAGTCTAGATTTAAACTGACAGAGTGTGTCTGCTTCCTAACAATGCTAGGAAGACTGTTCCAGAGTTTAGGTGCTAAATAGGAAAAGGATCGACCGCCTGCAGTTGATTTAGATATTCTAGGTATTTTCAACTGGCCAGAGTTTAGAGACCGCAATTGACGGATGGAGTATAATGCGTTAAGAGCTAAGTACTGGGAGCTAAACCATTTATTGCTTTATAACTAATAAGCAAGATTTTAAAATGTATGCGATGTTTAATAGGAGCCAGTGCAGTGTTGACAGAACTGGACTAATATGATCGTATTTCCTGGTTCTAGTAAGAACTCGAGCTGCGCTTTGGACCAGCTGGAGTTTATTTATTAGGCGAGCAGGGCAACCACCCAGTAGAGCATTACAATAATCTAGCCTTGAGCTCATGAACGCATGTACTAATTGTTCAGCATTTTGCATTGAAAGCATGTGACGAATTTAGATATATTTTTAAGATGGTAGAATGCAGTTTTACAGATGCTAGAAACGTGGCTTTCAAACTGAAAGATTGGTATCAAAGAGCACACCCAGGTTCCTCACTGACGACGCAGGACTTGACAGAGCAGCCATCGAGGGTTAGACAGTATTCTAGGCACTACTTGTGGAGCTTTTCTGTCCAATAATTAAAAATTCAGTTTTATCTGAATTAAGTTGCAGGAAATTACTATTCATCCAATTTTTAATATCAGCTATGCATTCCGTTAATCTTGTGAATTGGTAAGTTTCAGGGTGTGAAGAAATATAGAGCTGAGTATCATCAGCATAACAATGAAAACTAACGCCATGCTTCCTAATGATATCTCCCAGTGGTAGCATATACAGGGTGAAAAGCAACGGTCCTAACACTGAGCCTTTGTACTCCATACTGAACTTGTGATCGTGTGACATCTCTTCATTTACTGCTACAAACTGATAACGGTCAGATAAGTAAGATTTAAACCATGCCAATGCAGTTCCACTAATGCCAACATAATTTTCGAGTCTATTCAAAAGAATATTGTGATCGATAGTATCGAATGCAGCGCTAAGATCGAGTAACACTAATAGAGAGATACAACCACGATCAGATGATAAGAGTAAATCATTTGTAACTCTAATTAGAGCAGTCTCAGTACTATGATACGGTCTAAATCCTGACTGGAAATCCTCACATATACAATTTCTT
Source organism: Gobiocypris rarus (assembly GCA_023029165.1). NCBI lineage: Eukaryota > Metazoa > Chordata > Actinopteri > Cypriniformes > Gobionidae > Gobiocypris > Gobiocypris rarus. Next base: position 51,043,262 of record CM040911.1, read on the forward strand.
TCTAAAAAGGAACATAATTGTGAAGACACTGCCTTTTCTAATATTTTTGATAGAAACGGTAGATTCGAGATTGGTCTGTAATTGACTAATTCTTTAGGATCAAGTTGTTTTTAATAAGTGGTTTAATTACAGCCAACTTAAAAGTTTTTGGTACATATCCTAATGTCAAGGATGAATAATATTAAGCAGAGGATCTATGACCTCTGGAAGCATCTCTTTAATAGCCTAGTCGGTATAGGGTCAAGCATACATGTTGTTGATTTTGATGATTTGACAAGTTTAGCCAATTCTTCTCCTCCTATAGCAGTGAATGAGTGTAATTTTTCCTCAGTGAGACTACAATGTTCTGTCTGAAGTGATACTGTAGTAGCGGCTGCATGGTTATAATTTTATTCCTAATGTTATCAATCTTACTAGTAAAGAAGTTCATAAAGTCATTACTGCTGTGTTGTTTACAAATGTCAGAAGTTGAAGCTTTATCCTTTGTTAATTTAGCCACTGTATCGAATAAATACCTAGGGTTGTGTTTGTTTTCTTCTAAAAGAGTTGAGAAATAAGCAGATCTAGCAGTTTTTATGGCCTTCTGTATGCAATCATGCTCTTTCCACAAATTGCGAAAAACCTCCAGTTTTGTTTTCTTCCAGCTGCGCCCATTTTTCTGGCTGCTGTTTTAAGGGCCCGAGTGTGCTCGTTGTACCACGGCGTTGGATTATTTGCTTTAATCTTCTTTAAGCGCCGAGGAGCAACTATGTCTAAAGTGCTAGTAAAGAGAGAGTCAGTAGTTTCTGTTGCAACATCAAGTTCCTCTTGGCTATCTGTAATTCTGAGGAGATGGAACTGATGAGGAAGATTATGTATAAAGCAATCTTTAGTCGCAGCGGTTATAGTCCTGCCATATTTGAAGTAGGATGGCTTTGCAGCCTTAGCTATATTAAGTATACATGATATTAGGTAATGATCTGAGATGTCATCGCTCTGCTGCAGAATTTTAATGGTATCAACATTTAGTCCATGTGACAGTATTAGATCTAAAGTATGATTAAGGCGATGAGTGGGTCCAGATACGTGTTGTCTAACTCCAATAGAGTTTATAATGTCTTTAAATGCCAATCCCAATGCGCTCTTTTCATTGTCAACATGGATATTAAAATCACCAACAATTAGTACTTTATCTGCAGCCAGTACTAACTCTGATAGAAAACCAGCAAATTCTTTGATAAAGTCTGTATTGTGCCCTGGTGGCCTGTATACAGTAGCCAACACAAATGTCAAAGGATTTATCATTTACACTACACAATGTTACATAAAGCACCAAAACTTCAAAGGAATTATATTTGAAACTAGACTTCTGAGTAATACTGAAGTTATCATTATAAATTACAGCAACACCTCCCCTTTTCCTTTTAGACGCGGCTCGTGTTTATAACAATAATCTTGGGGAGTGGACTCATTTAAAGTAATGTAGTCGTCAGGTTTTAGCCAGGTTTCTGTCAAACACAGCACATCTAGGTTATGATCTATAATCATATCATTAACAATAAGCGTTTTTGGCGAAAGGGATCGAATATTCAGCAACCGAGATTTATCAATTGTTCATCCGTATTATATCTGTTGTTTATTTGTTGGACATCAATTAAATTTTTACTGTTGAATGGTTTTGATGGTTTTTGTATTTACTGATTCGGGAACAGACACAGTCTCTATGTGATAATATCTAGGTGAAAGCGTCTCTATGTGCTGGGATTTAGCTGACTCTGGGCGTGAGACAGCTAGCAGGCGGTTGGTTTAGCCAGTTTGTCTGCTTCCTGACCTGGGCCCCAGTGAGTCAAGGTTTAGCTCTAAGATTATGTGCCAAATTACTAGAGAGAAGAGCAGCACCAGCCGGGTAGGATGAATGCCGTCTATCTTCAACAGGTCGGGTCTGCCCCAAAAACTTTTCCAATTGTCTATGAACCCTATGTTATTTTGCGGACACCACTTAGACAACCAGCCATTGAGTGATGATAATCTGCTAACTATTTCATCACTCCTTTTAACAGGAGGGCCAGATAAACAGACTGCGGTGACATCGTACTTGCGAGTTTACACACCTCTTTAATGTTAATTTTGGTGATCTCCGACTGGCGAAGTCGAACATCATTAGTGCCGGCGTGAATAATAATCTTAGAGAATTTACGATTAGCTTTAGCCAGCACTTTTAAATTTGCTTTGATGTCAGGCGCTCTGGCTCCCGGTAAACATGTGACTATGGTGGCTGGTGTCTCTATTTTCACGTTCCGTGTAATAGAATCGCCAATAACTAGGGCACTTTCAACAGGATCCTCAGTGGGTGCATCACTGAGTGGGGAGAACCTGTTTGATGTTCTAATCGAACGGCAGAGTGGTTTTTAGATCCGACTATGCTGTCTCACAGTCACCCAATTGCCCTGCTGCGGGGCTCAGCCGGAACCAAACAATGAGTGTTCACTAAGCTAGTCGCATCCAAAAGAGTATCTAAAGCTGTACCATTCTCACTACTCTCACATAAAGTCTGGATGCGTGTCTCTAAATCTGAAATCTTCTCCGTCAGCCTGATTAATTCCTTACATTTAACACATGTGAAGCCCTGTTAGCCAACGGAGATAGATATGCTAAACATGTAGCATGCAGTGCAAGTGACAATGACAGGAGAAGAAGACATGGCTTACCGTATTTGTTGATGAATCCAAAACTTACCACACAACTTACTCCACTTACTTTGTTTGATGGAGTCTATTTAATAATCCAACTCACCACAGTTGTCTAATGAACTCAGAAAACAGGAGACCCGGGTGCGGGATGGAAAGCTACCAGGCTAGCGAAAAGCTAACACGTGGTAGTGATTTAGATTAAAAGCTAGTGATGTCAAATTTAACTTGATAGGCTATATTAAACAATATATGGTGATGAGTAAGTTATTTTTAGCAGTATAGATAACAAAGAAAATATATCAAATAGAGATTCAAACGCAGCTATACAGAGCTACAAACACTGACGCATGCAGTAAACGCTTATTGTTAATGATATGATTATAGATCATAACCTAGATGTGCTGTGTTTGACAGAAACCTGGCTAAAACCTGACGACTACATTACTTTAAATGAGTCCACTCCCAAGATTATTGTTATAAACACGAGCCGCGTCTGAAAGGAAAAGGGGAGGTGTTGCTGTAATTTATAATGATATCTTCAGTATTACTCAGAAGTCTAGTTTCAAATATAATTCCTTTGAAGTTTTGGTGCTTTATGTAACATTGTGTAGTGTAAATGATAAATCCGTTTGACATTTGTGTTGGCTACTGTATACAGGCCACCAGGGCACAATACAGACTTTATCAAAGAATTTGCTGGTTTTCTATCAGAGTTAGTACTGGCTGCAGATAAAGTACTAATTGTTGGTGATTTTAATATCCATGTTGACAATGAAAAAGACGCATTGGGATTGGCATTTAAAGACATTATAAACTCTATTGGAGTTAGACAACACGTATCTGGACCCACTCATCGCCTTAATCATACTTTAGATCTAATACTGTCACATGGACTAAATGTTGATACCATTAAAATTCTGCAGCAGGCGATGACATCTCAGATCATTACCTAATATCATGTATACTTAATATAGCTAAGGCTGCAAAGCCATCCCCTCTTCAAATATGGCAGGACTATAACCTGCGACTAAAGATTGCTTTGTACATAATCTTCCTCATCAGTTCCATCTCCTCAGAATTACAGATAGCCAAGAGGAACTTGATGTTGCAACAGAAACTACTGACTCTCTCTTTACTAGCACTTTAGACATAGTTGCTCCTCGCGCTTAAAGAAGATTAAAGCAAATAATCCAACGCCAGTACAACGAGCACACTCGGGCCCTTAAAACAGCAGCCAGAAAAATAGGCGCAGCTGGAAGAAAACAAAACTGGAGGTTTTTCGCAATTTGTGGAAAGAGCATGATTGCATACAGAAGGCCATAAAACTGCTAGATCTGCTTATTTCTCAACTCTTTTAGAAGAAAACAAACACAACCCTAGGTATTTATTCGATACAGTGGCTAAATTAACAAAGGATAAAGCTTCAACTTCTGACGTTTGTAAACAACACAGCAGTAATGACTTTATGAACTTCTTTACTAGTAAGATTGATAACATTAGGAATAAAATTATAACCATGCAGTTAAACCATGCAGTATCACTTCAGACAGAACATTGTAGTCTCACTGAGGAAAAATTACACTCATTCACTGCTATAGGAGAGAAGAATTGGCTAAACTTGTTAAATCATCAAAATCAACAACATGTATGCTTGACCCTATACCGACTAGGCTATTAAAAGAGATGCTTCCAGAGGTCATAGATCCTCTGCTTAATATTATTAATTCATCCTTGACATTAGGATATGTTCCAAAAACTTTTAAGTTGGCTGTAATTAAACCACTTATTAAAAAGCATAACTTGATCCTAAAGAATTAGTCAATTACAGACCAATCTCGAATCTACCGTTTCTATCAAAAATATTAGAAAAGGCTGTGTCTTCACAATTATGTTCCTTTTTAGAAAGAAATGGTATATGTGAGGATTTCCAGTCAGGATTTAGACCGTATCATAGTACTGAGACTGCTCTAATTAGAGTTACAAATGATTTACTCTTATCATCTGATCGTGGTTGTATCTCTCTATTAGTGTTACTCGATCTTAGCGCTGCATTCGATACTATCGATCACAATATTCTTTTGAATAGACTCGAAAATTATGTTGGCATTAGTGGAACTGCATTGGCATGGTTTAAATCTTACTTATCTGACCGTTATCAGTTTGTAGCAGTAAATGAAGAGATGTCACACGATCACAAGTTCAGTATGGAGTACGCAAGGCTCAGTGTTAGGACCGTTGCTTTTCACCCTGTATATGCTACCACTGGGAGATATCATTAGGAAGCATGGCGTTAGTTTTCATTATTATGCTGATGATACTCAGCTCTATATTTCTTCACACCCTGACGAAACTTACCAATTCACAAGATTAACGGAATGCATAGCTGATATTAAAAATTGGATGAATAGTAATTTCCTGCAACTTAATTCAGATAAAACTGAATTTTTAATTATCGGACAGAAAAGCTCCACAAGTAGTGCCCTAGAATACTGTCTAACCCTCGATGGCTGCTCTGTCAAGTCCTCGTCTGCCAGTGAGGAACCTGGGTGTGCTCTTTGATACCAATCTTTCGCTTTGAAAACCACGTTTCTAGCATCTGTAAAACTGCATTCTACCATCTTAAAAATATATCTAAATTACGTCACATGCTTTCAATGCAAAATGCTGAACAATTAGTACATGCGTTCATGAGCTCAAGGCTAGATTATTGTAATGCTCTACTGGGTGGTTGCCCTGCTCGCCTAATAAATAAACTCCAGCTGGTCCAAAACGCAGCAGCTCGAGTTCTTACTAGAACCAGGAAGTACGATCATATTAGTCCAGTTCTGTCAACACTGCACTGGCTCTCTATTAAACATCACATACATTTTAAAATCTTGCTTATTACTTATAAAGCAATAAATGGTTTAGCTCCCCAGTACTTAAGTGAGCTCTTAACACATTATACTCCATCACGTCAATTGCGGTCTCTAAACTTGGCCAGTTGAAAATACCTAGAATATCTAAATCAACTGCAGGCGGTCGATCCTTTTCCTATTTAGCACCTAAACTCTGGAACAGTCTTCCTAGCATTGTTCGGGAAGCAGACACACTCTGTCAGTTTAAATCTAGACTAAAACACATCTCTTTACTATGGCATACACATAGAACATTTTTAACTTTCTTTATTCAAATCAAATGACTGATTGTTAGGCTGCATTAACTAGGTCAGCGGAACCGGGAACACTTCCATAACACCTGATGTACTCGTTACATCATAAAAAGAGTGGCATCCACACTAATGTTAGTCTCTCTGTTTATCCCGAGGTTTACTGCAGTCGGCGGATCCAGGCCGTGTCCGGATCGGATGGTGGACCTGCATCTGGACATGACCAGCTCATCCTGGAGTGTCTGCTGAGACCGTGTCCATTAGTGTCTCCTCTGAATTTGCCTCACCGGAACGTCATCCTCAATTAACCCGTCTCCGGCGCAATAACTCCGATCTTTCAAGTATTCATATTCTTGTGTAATCGACGCGCCATCCTAAATGAACCCGTCCTGCAAGGCCATACCCAAAATTTCGAATATTCCTATCTAATATGATTTATGACCTGCAAGGTTGCAAGAGTAATAATTATACACTGTTAATAATAGGCCAGAGGAGAACTGGCACCCGACTGAGTCTGGTTTCTCCCAAGGTTTATTTTTCTCCATCATGCCCTGATGGAGTTTTGGTTCCTTGCCACTGTCGCCTTTGGCTTGGCTTGCTCAGTTGGGGACACTCAAATTATGATCCAAGTTACTCAACTAAATATACAAATTGAATTTATTAATTTGGTCATATATAATTCTATAAACTATCCAAATTAAACTAGCCAAATCAAATTTTGTTGCAATGTTGTCCTGTTTAACACTGTGAAGCTGCTTTGAAACAATCGTCATTGTAAAAGCGCTATATAAATAAAGTTGATTGATTGATTGATAATGTTGAGCACCAGCTCCACCCCACACACACACTTTTTCTATGGTGTGTGTTATTGTATTGCTGTTCTAATGTGTGTGTGCACACTCAGTCCGAGTGTACGCTTGAGTGAAGCAAGAGATGACCGCTCTACAGCTGACTCCAGTTTTATTATATTTATCCAGTTTGCAAGTATAATTTGTAGCAGATAAATGTGGGGATAATTAAAGTTTGAGACAGTAAACACCACTGAGTTACAGACGTTACAGCAAAAGTTTTACAGCACTCCTGATCTTTCCTAAAGCCGGACATACACTGTGTGATTATTAGCTTTATTTTCAGTGATGATTGTTGCAGTGTTCGGTGTGGCTGAATGATTAATTGCATTTGCGATAGTATCGCGATGTGATGAAACACGGTTTTGTAACCGCAAAGGCTGCATTACAGTCTGGTCATGTGACACGCGAGAATAAGCAGTTTGCAGAAGGAGCATCAACTTTTCACGTTACGCCTACAGGCCTGGCCTAAAGACAATAACTATTCGTGTTTAATCGATCTAATATTGTGTTGGTCATACTATACAATAGAGGAAGGAGAAAAATATTCTCTCTCCAATGATTCTGGATCGATTCTGAGTTTAGATTTGAACTGCAGGTGCTGATGGCGCTGTGTGTGTTTTAGAAACACCCACACTCACTCACTCACACACACACACACACACACACCACTGGCTGGTGATCTCAGGTTTCACTATCCTTATGGCGACATTTGGTCCCCACAATGTAATATAAACGAGGACACACACACACACACACACACATGTCTGTTGCGCTATCCTTCTGGGGACTCGCCATAGGCTTAATGGATTTTATAGTGTAAAAACCATACAGTCTATCCCCCTAAACTGCCCCTCCCCCTAAACCTACCCATCACACACACACACACACACAAACCATAAAATAATATTTCACAACGTTTGGAAAGATTGGAGCGCATCACAATGACATTCGCAGGCTTCATTGCACAGGATATGCTGTGAGAAACTTGTGTGTGTTCTCAGCCGCCGGTATTTTCCTTACAAATGCTCTTTGAAGTCTTCATTTATGTCGTTAGGAATGCAGTGCTTATATACTACATATAGTAAACTCACTGACAGAAGGCTTTCAGATCTCAAATGCTCGCGCAGCGCGTCTCAAAATGCTTTTATGACGCAAAATGAATGTAAACACCGTCAATAATGTCTCAATGATTTAAACAGGACAAACCTAAAGGAAAGGAAAAAAGGTATCATACAGCCCTAGTGTTCGGATATATACAGTATATTATATTTTATTATCCTCCCAGCGCATCAGTTACGCATGTAATAAAGTTATTGTGGGGCAAATTAATTGTAATATGAATTTATTAATAAAAGCCTACCCTAATAATAATAAATAAATGGAAATGCTAAATCCTCTTGATAACGCTAGCCGATGCATTTGACGATATCTCTGGATATAGGATATCCTGGTCTATCGGCGCAGCCCGGCTCGGGTTTATCAGGCATATTTCACACGTATAGTGTGATCAGTCGAGTCGCAGCTTGACGATCAGACCGTATAGCACAGAATCACAGAGGAATCGCACAGTAAATGGCTTAAGACATATGTTATGCACTTTTAGATGGTTGGAAACTTCTAACTTTTTATTTGATGTAGTTTTAACTTGGATACTTGATGTCTCTGATCATATTGCATGAACTAATTCATTCAAAGGATTAAACTGAATCTGTTCTCTGTTCCAGTTCAGTCCAGCAGAAGAGCTCAAGACCCAGAGTCCAGCTGTGTGTCTATGAAGAGTGACGGCTCTATGGATCGCCCAATAGAGTTTAAGAGTGGAGACACACGGCCTGATCTCAGGTATATCATCTCTATACAGTTATGCTTATAGTATTTGATCTTTATGAAGTTGTTATTAATATTCAGCAGTGTAATGAGTTCAGATCCTGTGCGTTTCAGTCTATTAATGATGATCATTGTGCTCTTGTGTAAAGCTCTATGTATTGTATTGTTAATACATTCACACACTGTAAAAGCTGTTGGTCTGTTACTCAGTTAATGACACAATTACATCAATATCAGTGTGTCTGATTCTTTACCCTCTTCATTCTGATTTAAGGGCAAATCTTCAATCCAGACCAGTTCAAAACAAAACTGTGTTCACGCCTGAGATTCAACCACAAGACTTTAATGAAAGCATGTGTCCTGGTTTCAGGTAAAATGTGGGACTTTTGTTGTGGTTTAATTTTAGGAGCTGCGATGACATCACACATCACTCAAACACATGATTAATGATTGACACATTTCAGAAACCGTATGATGTTCTGTGTCCCATAATACAGCAAACAAATCATCCATTCTGTGATCTATGGCTATTTACTTCTCTAACTTGTGTAATAATGTGGTATTTTAATCTCACAGCCATGACTCTAAACCTGCTGAAGTCCTCGACACACTGAGATCAAATCTGAGGAAGAAGTTTGAGTGTTTGTGTGAGGGAATATCAAAGCAGGAAACCCAACACTCCTGAATGAGATCTACACAGAGCTCTACATCACAGAGAGTGAAAGTGGAGAGATCAATAATGAGCATGAGGTGAGACAGATTGAGACACAGTCCAGGAGAGCAGAAACAGAGGACACAGCGATCAAATGCAGTGACATCTTTAGACCTTTACCTGGACAAGACAAACCCATCAGAACTGTGCTGACAAAGGAGTCGCTGGCATTGGAAAAACAGTCTCTGTGCAGAAGTTCATCCTGGACTGGGCTGAAGGGAAACAGAATCAGGACGTCCAGCTCATATTTCCACTTCCTTCAGAGAGCTCAACTTGATGAAGGACAAAACACTCAGTCTTTCAGATCTTCTTCATGTCTTTTTCCCTGAAACCAAAGAAATGGAAATATCCAGTGATCAGTATAAAGTGTTGTTCATCTTTGATGGTCTGGATGAGTGTCGCCTGTCTCTGGATTTTCAGAGCGATGTGAGGTTGTGTGATGTGACTGAATCAGCCTCAGTGGACGAGCTGCTGATGAACCTCATTGCAGGAATCTGCTTCCTCGGCTCTCATCTGGATCACCTCCAGACCCGCAGCAGCTGATCTCGTCCCCTCTGAGTGTGTCCATCGAGTGACAGAGGTACGAGGCTTCAGTGACCCACAGAAGGAGGAATACTTCAGGAAGAGAATCAGTGATCCGAGTCTGGCCGACAGGATCATCTCACACCTGAAGTCATCAAGGAGCCTCTTTATTATGTGTCACATCCCAGTTTTCTGCTGGATCTCAGCCACTGTTCTGGAGAAGATGTTGAGGAAAAAAGGAAAGGAAAGATTCCCAAGACTCTCACTCAAATGTACACACACTTCCTGATCCTTCAGACCAACATCAAACATGAGAAGGACTATGAGAAGAGAGTGAAAGATGAAGACATGATTGTCAAACTGGGGAAACTGGCGATCGGGCAGCTTGTGAAAGGAAACCTGATCTTCTATGAGGAAGACCTGAGCGAGTGTGGCATTGATGTGACAGAAGCATCAGTGTACTCAGGATTGTGCACTCAGATCTTCAGAGAGGAGTCGGGCTTGTATCAGGGAAAGTCTTCTGCTTTGTTCATCTGAGCCTTCAGGAACATCTAGCGGCTCTATATGTGCATCTCTCCTTTATAAACAAGAACATCAATGTGTTTGACCAGATCACCAAACCAACTAATGGAGACACCGCTTCACTGTCTGATCTCCATCAGAGAGCTGTGGATGAGGCTTTAGACAGTAAAAATGGGCATCTGGACCTTTTCCTTCGTTTCCTTCTGGGTCTGTCAGTGAAGTCTAATCAGAGTCTCTTACAAGAACTAAAGACACAGACAGGAAACAGCTCTCACAACAATGAGAAAACAGTCGACTATATTAAAGAGAAGATCAGTGAGAATCCCTCTCCAGATAAATACATCAATCTGTTTCACTGTCTGAATGAACTGGGTGATCTTTCACTGGTGAACGAAGCTCAACCTCATACGAGACGTGGAGGATTACGTGATGTGAAACTCTCCTCATCTCAGTGGTCAGCTTTAGTTTTTGTGTTGTTGTCCTCAGAGAAGACGATGCAGAAGTTTAACCTGAGAGGATTAATTGGAGCCGGAAATGATGGGTAAGTAACACTGAGTTCAATCATTACTGTCTAAAACATTATGAACAAAGAGAAACACAGAGATCAGAGGTGTTTAAATCACGGGGCACAGATTGATTTCTGGGATATTGTTCATAATTTGCGGGTGTTTCTCAAACGGAGGCTGTGTCCTAGTAAGGCTGCATATCTCGACTGCACGTCATCAAGCGCCTCTGAAGGCGTCTCAGTTTGAAGGATCCTTCGCTTCGCATCTTTAATTCAGCTCAATCCCCACAATCCTTTGCACACATTCACATTCATGAAGAAGACCTGCTGGAGAACGGCACTGAGCTTATCTGAGTTCATCATGAAATGTAAGACACAAATAATGTTTTCAGAGATGAAGGCACACGTGTTATCTTTTGTTTTGGTGTAAATGAATCAGTCGACACTAAACTGCCAATAATGTGAGCCACTGGAGACACAGACGGCTGTCATTCACTGCATTGCATTCATAGAACAGCCAGTTAATATAAAGATCTTTAATACAAAGTGTTTCCCAGAATGAAGTTTGAACAGTATTTTGGTGGCGTGACTGGGGGGAACACGTGTGCCGTAGCCATGAGCCCTTACTAGAGCGTCATAGTGTTTAATGCTGAGGAGGACTGGAGTCTACAAGCCTCAGAAGGACTGGACTAGGAAAGACACAACCTCACTAGGATGCAGCCGTCCGCTTGAGACGCTCCCAATATCAACATGAGGGAGACTCCTGGAACTTCCCGGAGAGCTGGGATGTCTGATTATGGGAGTGAATCTGCTGAACTATTGATCTGAGTCGCTCCTGAAACTGTGATGGTTGACACAGTGATCACCATAGCAACGGACGGGACAGTAACCTGTGATGTCATCATAGATCTGAGCACTGAGTGTTGTAGTGTAAATGCAGACTAATAGACCGGACACAGAAACACTGACCAGAGAAAGAGACCACAGATCTGTGTCCGTTATAAACCAGTTTCATTAAAACAGCATTTGAGGGGATTTAATGTATTATTTACTTATGATATTAATTATTATTATTATTATCAGTAATAATTAACTCCGGGCTCGACATTAAGCCTGTTCACGTGTTTGTCATTCACATTGTCCGAGTAAAAAAATAGTTTGTCCAGATTTTTGTTAGTGTTGTAAAAATAATTTATTCTGAAGCAATATTCTCTCCAGTGTTCAAGCAGCTTTGACATGTTTAAATCTGCATATCTGTGATATTTGTACCTTTTACAAAGGGCATTTTGTCCATAATCTTATTAATTAAATATATATGTTATGCTTCAGCTTTTATTTTAAATTCTTAAATTTAATCAATAAAATAAATTAGAATAAGACACTTATAGGGCTTACCAATCAAATTAAATCATTTACACAAAAAGGACAACTACATTAAATAAATGTTATGAGATCGTTTTAAATATTTAGAATATAGAAATAAGAAATGTTTAACCATGAAACTAAAGCACCAGTAGGTGGCGCAGGTGACTCTTAATGACCGAGTCATTGAGTCGCTCATTCAAACGATTCATTCAAGAATGAGGCTGTCGTTTATGAACAGGTAATTGAATCTTTGATTCAACCGATTCATTCAAACGCTGAATCGCTCAGTAACACACTGTTGCTGTGAGAAGCGTTACGGTTCTGCTGTGATCTTTGTTTGGATCTATTTTCGCTGCTGAAATAGAACAGAAACAGTCAATATTGCATCTGAAATGTGACTTAATGTTAATTAACTGTTTATTGAGCTGTCATATGAAATCAGTGTCATTTCCAATCGTGGTTGTATTCAGGAAAACAGCACTCTTGATTGTGTGGTGTTGCTTAACTGTAGTTATCATATGTTATAAATATAAAACTCCACAGTTTGTGATTTTAACCGTGTATGTTAACGGAGTTTCTCTGTGTGAGCGGCGCCGTTTGTTGTGATTTCTCCTCGAGAGGCTGCACGAGCGCCAACAGCTCAACCTTGTTAACACCAGTTCATTATACATTACATTATATCATTATTATCCACTATCCATCGACACTTACACTAAATCAATGCACAATCATTCTTGCGGTTTGGTGATTCCCTAGATATCTTTTGTTATTGCCATTTTAATCAGGATACTTGTCCAGTCGGACACTTGCCCCTTCAAAATCCACTTGTCCCGGACAAACGGACGAGCGTTAATGTCCAGCCCTGATTAACTTATTCTTTATGTTCAAACAGTGACACAGTAAACACAGCAGATGAAGTTCTTCAGAAGATGCTGCCTGTGGTTACAGCAACTAGATCAGCTGAGTAAGTAACACTGAGAACAATCATCACTTTGTGTGTGTGTGTGTGTGTGTGTGTGTGTGCGTGTGTGCCTGACTAACCGGCAGATTCAAGCGATGTGATTAGTGATGTGTTGTTCATGAACGATTCAACGATGATTTAACCCTTAAAACTCAGTTATTGCTATAAAAACTCTAAATCTTTACAGTGTGTTTGTGATGGTAAGAAATGTCAAGCAAACACACAGGCGTCGTGATTTACTATCTAACAGGGGACCAGAGTCAGTGTGTTTATCATAATCACCATTCAATGATGACCTGTAATTAATACATTAGAGAGAGATTTCTGCTTGATTTAACCCTTAAAACTCAGTTATTGCTATAAAAACTCTAAATCTTTACAGTGTGTTTGTGATGGTAAGAAATGTCAAAGCAAACACACAGGCGTCGTGATTTACTATCTAACAGGGACCAGAGTCAGTGTGTGTTTATCATGATCACTATTCAATGATGACCTGTAATTAATACATTAGAGAGAGATTTCTGCTTGATTTATCCCTTAAAACTCAGTTATTGCTATAAAAGCTCTAAATCTTAACAGTGTGTTTGTGATGGTAGGAAATAGGGTTGTGCCGATGGAGCGCCACCATCGTGATGCCACGCCCCGTTGCGACACACACTAATCCTCTTCTATAGTTAAACTAAAAACTTTGCAGGATTGCTCTGTAAATTAAATTGAGAGTATAACTAAAGCATATATGCTATTTTAAATACTGTAGTCTATGCCAGATATATAGCCTACATTTTTAAATAATCCATTTCATAAGCATGCGTGTTTATTTTAGCACTTCCGTCAGTGAAAGAACACACTACAGCCTGTAAAACATTTAAACCATTATCAGTTAATAATGGTAACATAAAGATTAAGACAATTAAATATTAGTTTAAAAAAAAATTATTTCCCACAAAGATGCGTCAGCTTTGAGATGAATGTGGGACACGAGCTGGAGACACCTTCTCGAATATCTTCGTCTTCATGTTTTCTCCTGATGTTGCAAAGAAACACGTGTTGTAAAACGCCTGAAGAGCGAATTTGATCTTCCACAGGGTCAAGACATTTAGGCTATGTTTGATCACCTGTGTGTGTGTGTGTGTGTGTGTGTGTGTGTGTGTGTGTGTGTGTGTGTGTGTGTGTGTGTGTGTGTGTGTGTGTGTGTGTGTGTGAATTGCTATTCAAATAAACTTGACGCCAAGTCTAATAAGAACAAACTGTGTTAAATAAAATTGGAAGTAAAAGGTAATCGCCCTACAGTGTTTTTTCTACTTCACCACAGTAAAGCATGTGAATGGGTAGGCTATAATAGACTTAATTATAAGCAAACGAAAGGAAGAAACGTTTACAATTCCCTGCGAAAATGAGTGTGACGCGAGTGAAGATTTATGAAAAGAAACGTGATGTCCAGTGGGATAAAATGGACTAACTGTTAGCCTTTTGGTTATGCCTATTGTTAAAGTTCGCGGAAATCGGAAAATCGGGTACAAACATATTTGAAAAGCTGGCAGATCTTTAATTAGGCTCCGCCCCCCGCTCTCATTCGGCATGATCCATGTGTTTTCATGGCTGCGATGCAACTGCGAATTTATTTCCTTTGAAAACAAAGCTTTGTGCTTCTGTCCTGTGGTAATATATTCACGCAAAACAGAATTCACATACAAAACACGGGGATAATAACGAAATTATAGTTTTAAATAGAAAATAGTATTTATGTAAGGAGGTATATTAAAATAAAAAGTACACAACTCTTTACTTTGTTTCCTCACTGCAACCTAGCGCAGGTGAGTCCTTATTTGGGTTAGCAAAATAACGAAATAGAAAATAGTATTCATGTAAAGAGATAGTAAAATACAGATATAGTAAATTATATTTTTTATAAAAAAACAAAAACGCGATATCATTGTCCATTGCGATGTTTTACTGTAAACATCGTCAACTGCCAATTTAGGGGACATCGCCCAACCCTAGTAAGAAATGTCAGAGCAAACACACAGGCGTCGTGATTTACTATCTAACAGGGGACCAGAGTCAGTGTGTGTTTAACATAATCACTATTCAATGATGACCTGTAATTAATACATTAGAGAGAGATTTCTGCTTGTCCAGTCCTTGATTTTTTTAAATTGGTGCAAGAAATCAAATAAATCAAATCTTACTCTAAAAATCTAAAAATAAAGGAAATGACTTTTCTGTAATATGCACAAAATGGTTGTATGAAAAACAGATTCAAATATATTTTTCCTCTAGCAATTCAAATGTAAACATTTTTGATAATGGATATTGATGGATATATTTTTTTATTCAGTATATTGTGTATATTTATATGTGCTTATTGTGATCCCTGATGCCAGTGTGAACATTAAATCATTATATATAATTTAAATAACAAAGACAGCCTTGACTGCCAGCTCACTTCCCTTTCACACACACAGCCCCACTGCAGGCTATGGAGGTCCCTGTTGGATAGGTAGACATGGGTCAGGTCCCCTCTTGGCATGTTTTTAAAAATAAAAAATGCTTATTTGAAGTTATATTATGAAAAGGACCTTAAAAGAAAATGTTGAATGCCATTTTTGTTTCTTCAAAATGACTAGAAACACAGGTCCCCTCTTGGTAATATCGTGTGTGTGTGTGTGTGTGTGTGTGTGTGTGTGTGTGTGTGTGTGTGTGTGTGTGTGTGTGTGTGTGTGTGTGTGTGTGTGTGTGGACTGGTAATCCCTACGGTATGGGGACAAAATGTCCCCACAAAGATGGCAATATCCAAAATCCTTGTCCTTGTGGGGACATTTTTGGTCCCCATGAGGAAAACAGGTCATAAATCACACTAAGTGATGTTTTTTGAAAATGTAAAAATGCAGAATGTCTCCTGTGATGGGTAGGTTTAGGGGCAGGGGCAGTGTAGGGGGATAGAAAATACGGTTTGTACAGTATAAAATGCATTACGCCTATGGAATGTCCCCATAGAACATGGAAACACAACATGTGTGTGTGTGTGTGTGTGTGTGTGTTTTTCTTTAATATAATTTTAATGTAGGGATTTAAACTGTCCTTCTGATTTAAACGTGTTTGCACATAATGTATAGCACAGATATACTCTTATGAATATTAACCATGGTTTTATTATAGTAAAATGATTTGCTGTATTGATTACCATTTGTATAAACACACAAATATCATTAAACTATGGATTTAAAGCAAAACTATGGTTAATTTGTGTTTACCATGGAATAACTACAATAACCCTGTTTTATTTATTGATGTGTGTTTAGTTGTAAACCCATGGTTAATGTGTGTAAGGGTAGATATATTCACTGTGTGTGTGTGTTACTCCGCTGACACGTGTGTTTGAAGCACAGCATTGGGCAGGATGTGGAATAGTGTGTTTTGACAATAAAATAAAACAAATTGGGCTTTTTATCCGATTAATTAATGAATGAATAAGGAAATGATCCGCCAACTGACCGATGGAGAGTTTGATATATTCTATCTGAGCCCCAGCGTGAGTTTAAGGCGCAGTTATTTTAGAAAGCATCACCTGATTATTTCCATGGCGACGCCATGTTAGTCACGTGACACCGCAGACACAATGGCACCGCATGACAGATGCATCGCTCTTATATTGTTTTTCCTTCTTTATTTAAAATATTCACAATCTTTTTGGTGATGTCATCAAACACCTGATATTCTGACTCTTAAATGTGTGTAAGTGAACGTGTTTTGTAGTTTGAAACCCTTTATAATGATCATGTTAGTTGATCTATAATGCGTGATGGACCCGCCATGTTAGTTTGCGCCGCAGTTCAGAGAATCGGATCTGTCGGATTTCCAACACGTAAATTCATCCACTTCTCCTGAAATACATGAGAGTCAGTGTCCGGTGAAGTGGGAGAAGAATAGAGTAAACGTTATAGTTACTCACACAATGTGTGTCTGATATGAATAAAACACGTTTCCATTTATAAATGAAGGATTGTTATTGCCGTTCCCATAGACATCAGTGTGTATTTTACAAACTATAAATGTGTCATTTTTATATCATATATATTTATAACCTGGTAAATCTCACTTACATCAAACATGGAGATCTGTGCTTTTTTAAATAATGAAGTCTCTGTGTGTCTGATCTGAGAGCGTGAAGAGTGTGTCATTGTTCTCTACAGGTTGAGTTATTGTGGTGTCACAGATGAAGGTTGTGCTGCTCTGGCTTCAGCTCTGAGATCAAACCCTCACACCTGAGAGTTCTGGATCTGACTGGGAATAATCTAGGAGACTCAGGAGTGAAGCTGCTCTCTGCTGGACTGGAGAATCCTCACTGTAAACTGGAGACACTGTGGTAAGATCATACGTGACTCTGACATGAAACTGAGTCTCTGTGTGTGACGAGCAGGGCGGGCGAGAGCCGTGAGAGAACGGTGCGAGGCCGGTGGCGTGACTGCAAATGAGCGTCACCTGAGCGTCACACTGTGAATTTTATGATTTAATTTATTCATAAAGTAACAAAATGGAATAGGGGAATCAAACTATTGCTACATTTAGAGCTGTCACTAACGATTATTTTGGTAATCAAGTATTCTGTCGATTATTTTGACGATTAATCGAGTAATCAGATTTTTTGGGGTAAGAAAAATAGACCTAAGCAAACAATGGCCTTTAAAATGACTTAAAATACAAATATAATAACAATGGGGCAATAATATTTGGTTCAAATAAAGTATCAAAACGCCAACCCAGAGAAATCCAAACTCCAGCGTCAGTAACAGTCCAGATGGTCAGCAGTAAGAGAGCCGTCCGAGACCAGGGAATTCTGGAGAGGAACAGGGAACCGCAACACAACTGGGCAGAGACAAAATATGAGAGAGAAACAGAAAACAAAATCAAATAAAACAACAAAACTAGACAAGAAGAAAACGGGCAGGTGAACAGCAAGCAGCCCAGAACACACTGGCAGAGAACAAAAGGAAAGAAAGGATCGATAGAGCAGAGAAATCAAGCCATAAGGAAAACCGCTGAGCGCAAACGAGCGGACGCGCTGATTGTGAAACACCAACAGCTGTGCGCAAACACACGTGGAAAAGACAAAAACAAACACAAAGGAGGAAGAAACAGAAGGATCAAACCCGAGTCCTGACACTACTGTTCAATAAATACCTGTGTGGTTCAGTTCAACCTCTCTCCGAGTCTGGTGTCCGTTACAGAGGAGATGCACCAATCCCTCAGGAATAAGTGTTCAATCCTTTTATTCTCAGATAACCAGACAGGACCAACACATATTCTTCAGCTCAATAAGATGAAACAAATACTTTTATCCAGATTTTAATAATATAGAAAATACATCTGTGCCCTCCAGTGGACGTCATGTGCCAAAGGGTATATTGGGCCTATTGGGCCTGTATTTATAGATTCTGCATTATTTTGTATGTTTTAGTTCAAATTATGATATGATTTACACTTGAATATTTTTTTTAAACAGCAATATTAAATAGTCTTCATATTTTATCATGTATTTCAATGATTACAGTCTATATTTATTTATTAGGTCATATAAAAGTGTTGGCATACAGTTATTTTATATATTATATCATTATTTTATGAAGAGTTTTGATTGGTGGAAGAAGGTAAATAAAATGAGACTAATTATGATACTGGTTTTAATTGGTTTCCAATAAAATGAGTTCCCATTCAGTCGACGTTACGTTAGGTTACGACGTTTCGAGTCATGGAGTTTTAAAATAGCAATTTCCAGGCCTGGAAAAGTTTTGGAAAAGTCATGGAAATTAGTTTGATAATATTTCTGTAATAGAATAAATGTTTAAGGGAGGGCTTTGGGGGCTCGAGCCCTGCCCTTTATCAAACTTCATCAAAGTTTCCCTCTCAACAATTATCATCAATAATATTGTGCTCAGTCAAACAGAATTTGAATTATATTTAATACGACAATGTGTACAAAACAGTAACAAAGTGCTCAAAAGTCAATCTGTCAGTCTGAGATGTGCCATGACGTTGCTATGGTTCGTTGCTGTGGTGCGTTTCTATGAAAGTGCGAGTCTTGCTTGAATGTCCCTCCTTTTTTTTTTTTCTTTTGTTGTAATTATTCTGCTCATTGTTTAAATAAAATGCAATAAGTTCTTCTGTATCAGTATCATATTCATTATTGTGACCCAGTAAAGCCCAGTTTATGCTTCTGGCCGAGTGTTCGCCGTAAGGCGTCGTAGGCTGTGTGTTGCACGCGTATCTTATGACGAACCCTGACACACACCTCTCCTAAAATGTAACAACGCGTGTGTGTGTGTGTGTGTGTTTGTGTGTGTGTGTGTTTGTGTGTGTTTGTGTGTGTGTGTGTGTGTGTGTTTGTGTCTGTTTGTGTGTGTGTGTGTGTGTTTGTGTGTGTGTGTGTGTGTGTGTGTGTTTGTGTGTGTGTGTGTGTGTGTGTGTTTGTGTGTGTTTGTGTGTGTGTGTGTGTGTGTGTGTTTGTGTGTGTTTGTGTGTGTGTGTGTGTGTGTGTGTGTGTGTGTGTGAGTGTGTGTGTGTTTAGTGTGTGTGTGTGTGTGTGTGTGACAGTGATTCATGCGCATACATGTCATCAGCACGTCAGGCTCGTAGAGCTTTATAGACCCTTTTCACATTTCCGGGTTTCTCAGAGCGGAAGTCGTCATAGTTGGGTTAACTTTTATAGCGGTGAATGAGAGAATACATTAAATATTTTTGTGTCTCGATTTGCTCAAATAGCAAAAGAAAAACGCAACAATAGTGATTTCACAACTTTCAAAAAGAGGGAAAATATTGTGTGAGATTGATAACGGCAGTGAAAAGAGAGAAATATGTCATTTTACAATCACTCCCATAGACGCTGTATTAGAAACACACTCACAGCAGGTAAGTTGTTTTTTGTAATTTGATATAAAAGTAATATAATACAAACTAGCAGTGTTATAAATGTACATATATTTAAAAAAGAATGAAAATACAAAAGCGTTGCAGGATTTACGATATTAATGACCATTAAAGCGGCCATCACAGTCTGTGAAAAGGGTCCCTTCAGTTCACTCAGATTCTGATTTCAAATGTTCAAATGAGCGAGACAGTTCAAACTCTAACTGACAAAACTCAAATGTTGACAGTTGGAGAGGCTCATTAGACTTAGGGATGCACCGAAATCAAAATTCTTGGCGAAACCAAACACTGAAAGAAATTATGCAAATATGTATTAATCACATTGCAACAATACACTCACTGTGTGTGTGTGTGTGTGTGTGTGTGTGTGTGTGTGTGTGTGTGTGTGTGTGTGAGTGTGTGTGTGAGTGTCTGTGTGTGAGTGTGTGTGTGTGTGTGTGTGTGTGTGTGTGTGTGTGTGTGTTTGTGTGTGTTTGTGTGTGTGTGTGTGTGTGTGTGTGTGTGTGTGTGTGTGTTTGTGTGTGTTGTGTGTGTGTGTGTGTGTGTGTGTGTGTGAGTGTGTGTGTGTTTAGTGTGTGTGTGTGTGTGTGTGTGTGTGTGTGTGTGTGTGACAGTGATTCATTCGCATACATGTCATCAGCACGTCAGGCTCAGAGAGCTTTTAGACCCTTTTCACATTTCCGGGTTTCTCAGAGCGGAAGTCGTCATAGTTGGGTTAACTTTTATAGCGGTGAATGAGAGAATACATTAAATATTTTTTTGTGTCTCGATTTGCTCAAATAGCAAAAGAAAAACGCAACAATAGTGATTTCACAACTTTCAAAAAGAGGGAAAATATTGTGTGAGATTGATAACGGCAGTGAAAAGAGAGAAATATGTCATTTTTACAATCACTCCCATAGACGCTGTATTAGAAACACACTCACAGCAGGTAAGTTGTTTTTGTAATTTGATGCAAAAGTAATATAATACAAATTATTAGTGTTATAAATGTACATACATAAAAAAAAATGAAAATACAAAAGCGTTGCAGGATTTACGATATTAATGACCGTTAAAACGCGTCATCACAGTCTGTGAAAAGGGTCCCTTCAGTTCACTCAGATTCTGATTTCAAATGTTCAAATGAGCCGAGACAGTTCAAACTCTAACTGACAAAACTCAAATGTTGACAGTTGGAGAGGCTCATTAGACTTAGGATGCACGAAATCAAAATTCTTGGCCAAACCCAAACACTGAAAGAAATTATGCAAATATGTATTAATCACATTGCAACAATACACTCACTGTGTGTGTGTGTGTGTGTGTGTGTGTGTGTGTGTGTGTGTGTGTGTGTGTGTGTGAGTGTGTGTGAGTGTCTGTGTGTGAGTGTGTGTGTGTGTGTGTGTGAGAGTGTGTGAGTGTGTGTGTGTGTGTGCGTGTGTGTGAGTGTGTGTGTGTGTGTGTGTGTGTGTGTGTGTGACTATGAGTGTGTATGTGAGTGTGTGTGAGTGTGCGTGTGTGTGTGCGTGTGTGTGTGCGTGTGCGTGTGCGTGTGAGTGTGCGTGTGAGTGTGCGTGTATGTGTGTGTGTGTGTGTGTGTGTGTGTGTGTGTGTGTGTGTGAGAGAGAATGAGTGTGTGTGTGTGTGAGTGAGTGAGTGTGTGTGAGAGTCAGTGTTGGGAGTAACGCGTTACTGTAATTCCACTACTTTTAGCAGTAATGCGCATGTAACTAAATATTTTTTAAATCAACGCAATTACAATTACTGAAATTTGAATGAGTTTGTTACTCGCTACTCTCTATTGTGAAAATGAACGCTTGCAGAGAAGCTCAGATCTATAGGCCCAGCCCAGCCTGTGGTTTTACGTTACATTGTTGCAGCCATTAAAATAGTTCAGTTTTGTTTTTAATGTCAAAGTAGTTATATTTCGTTCCTTTCTTTATTAAGTTAATTTAGAAAAATGTTTGGAGCATTTTTTTTTGTGTAAATGAAAGGTTTAATTTTTTAAAGTGACGACTAAGCGCCAGCTAGTTAACAATGTTTTAGCCTCTCTAATCAACACTGGACTCGTCATGCCTATAACACATATAAAAAGTAAAATACTTAGAGCATAACAAGTTTAAATGTTTAGCCTATTATCACCACCACAGCAAAAGGCATTTTGATTAGTTTAGGTTAGGCTATTAGGCTGATCGATATAGCGCTCATAAGCGAACGGTCTACAAATAAACAATTTTTAAAAGCATGCAGGTTGTCTTACCTTACACCTCTCCATAAAATAAATCTGATCTTCAATTCCTGCGGCATATGCACATTTAATGGAGTTAATCAACGAAAAAGCAAAAGATTCGAGCTGCATCTCATCATCAGCTCATTTCAAGACTCGATATGAGGCGACCTAAGCACGGTAAGATCATTTAGTCTCATTAGTTTTAATAAAGATGATTGTGTTTTGAGCATCTAAGACTTTCAGTTTTCCTTACTGTCGTTTGCGTGTTCTTGCTTTACTCATCTGCGACGCGTGTTGCAGTAGCGTCATATCTGAACATATAGCCTATAGGTAACACGCTCACACACGTTTATTTTTAACAATTTGCCAGGAGTAAAATGTAGCTCCATATGTGGTTTAAACAAGCAGATATTTCTGGTCTTTTCACAAGCGGAGCTATCTGGTCAGAAGAATGAATGAAGTGAGCAGGTAAAGGCCATTACTCTCCCAGCGCTGCTGTTGGTGGACACTACACACATTATACACTGTTGATGACAATAAATAGGTCTAAAAATTATGTTTATTGTGTTTTAATGTTCAGTTCTGTTCCTATTTACATTTAAAAGCAAACATAAAAGTAACCAATAGTTACTTTCAACTAATTACTTTTGATATACAGTAATTGGTAAAGTAATTCAATTACTTTTAAAAGAAGAAACTAACTGTAACTAATTACTTATTTTCAGTAACTTGCCCAACACTGGTGAGTGGTGTGAGTGTGAGTGTGAGAGTGTGTTTGTGTGACTGTGAGTGTGAGTGTGAGTGTGAGTGTGAGTGTGAGTGTTTTTCTATCCTGGTGGGGACTTAAACCTGACTGCACACAGACTCATGGGACTCGTGTCACCGTGGGGACAATTAGTCCCCATGAAAAACAACATAAATCATACAAAATGAGTTTTTGAAAATGTAAAATGCAGCATGTCTCCTGTGATGGGTAGGTTTAGGGGCAGGGGCAGTGTAGGGGATAGAAAATCGGTTTGTACAGTATAAAACCTATTAAGTCTATGGAGAGTCCCCACAAAGATAGTAAACCACTGTGTGTGTGTGTGTGTGTGTGTGTGTGTGTGTGTGATGGTGGGTTTAGGGCAGGGGCAGTGTAATAGAAAATAGTTTGTACAGTATAAAACCTATTAAGTCTATGGAGAGTCCCCACAAAGATAGTAAACCAGAGTGTGTGTGTGTGTGTGTGTGTGTGTGTGTGTGTGTGTGTGTGTGTGTGTGTGAGTGTGAGTGTGTGTGTGTGTGTGTGTGTGAGAGAGAGAGTGTGTGTGTGTGAGAGAGTGTGTGTGTTAGGGGTGTGCGATATTGACAAAAAAAGATATCTCGATATTTTCTGTGATTTTCTCGATAACGATAATTGGAGTATATTTTGCTGAGTGTGTTATTGTGCTGGTGCTTTGGCAGGTGTAGGACTGCCATGGTCAGCTGACTCCTAAAGTTTATGATATTCTTCATATTCTGTGTGGTGGTCAGTTCACAGAAGTGACAGAAATCAACTTTTACCTTGTTACATTTTTTTAACATCTTTTGTGTCAATTTCATAAAGTGAATAAAAATCAATTATAATAAGACACACTAGGGCTGTTACCATCAAATTAAATAATAATTTTATCAACAAAATGTATCTTTGCAGTGCAGAGAAACACAGAAGCTGCATCTGAAGTGGCATTTAGATCATTTACACGGCTCAGAAGTGACAAATTAATATCCTGCAGTTATGCATAAATAATGTTTTGATGTTTAAAACAAAAAGTTGAATAATATTGATATTTGAAATTATTTAAAACATGAAAAGATACTTTAATTGTGTAATTCAAACCGCCAGTAGGTGGCAGCAAGTCACGTTTAATGAGTGAGTCATTGAGATTCAACCAATTCATTCAAACAACTGATTAAGAGAGTCAAATGCTTCGTTCCTTGAATGAATCAGTTTTTTGAATGAATCAATTGAATCAATTATTCAATGACTACGATAGATTAAGAGAGTCAAATGCTTCGTTCCTTGAATGAATCAATCGTAGTTATTGAATCATTGATTCAATTGATTTGTTCAAAAAGCTGATTCGTTCAGTATGAAAACACCGCTGTGTGTTGCTCAGAGACGCAGATTCAGTGCTGTGTGTTTGTTTTGAACAATTTTTGTGAAATAAAGCAAAAATAGGCAATATGGAAGTCTAAACTGTAAGTCACTTAATATTAACTTCTTGTTTAGTAAACTTGTATAAAATCAATATCACATTAACTATATTATATGATATAAATATAGCACGCAGTGAAAGCGGAAAGTGAAATGCGCACCTGCATTAGTCTAATCAAAACTACATCACCTGGGGTATGCGTGCACTCTCTGGGTGTGTGTGAGGGATATACTCGATAATGTCAACAACAAAACAACAATTACGATATTATCGCAGACGATATATATCGCACACCCCTAGTGTGTGTGTGTGTGTGTGTGTGTGTGTGTGTGTGTGTGTGTGCAAGAGGTTTGCTGTAGGAGTGGAGCACTCCCGTGTTTTCTTTGTGTTCAAATACAGTTTTGTTTAATTTGTTCAAGCGAACTTGAAGCAGGGAATGCTGCTCCTGATGGTGGGAATAGGGTCGGCTGAGATGTCGGATAGGGCCGTGTGTTGTTCGTCTTCTCAATACGCCTCCATCAGCTGAGATTGCGGCCTATCGAGCTGTCGTCGTCGGGATCGCGGGGACAATCGCTGAGGGTTATTGAGTGAAGAGACATTACCCTGCCATCCGCTGGACATCTTTCAGTGCCTCGGCCATCAACTAAGAGTGCTGAAGGACACTATTTCCCTCTCTTTCTGCTGAACACTGGGAAGCAAACTGATGTTTTCTGTCAGTGAGGATCGGATCTGAACTGTTAAATCATATAGTTGTCATTCATGAACTGTGACTAGTGAATTTTCCTGAGAAGGATTCATAGACTTCCTTCTGTGAACTCATGATGGACTGAGTTTAACTTTTCCATTTCTCTTTGGGGATTTGTGAATTGGACTCTGAGATTTTGGACCGAACACACACACACACTAGATAGATAGATAGATAGATAGATAGATAGATAGTGTGGCGAGTCTCTCTGGGCATATCAGCGTCGCCCTGGCAACCAATCACGGGCTGATCGGTCACAGCTGCAGCCGATCAGTGAGAGGCTGTAAAAGCCGCTGCCGCTCTCACTTGAGGAGAGAACCGTCTCATGCTGAACGTGCTGGAACTAATCCTCTTTCTCTTATCTCACAGAAGGCAGCGAGTGACCGACAGCCCGATTGAGCACGCCTGGACACCCACCTTCACGAGCACGAGGACCTCACAGGATCACCAGCCACGACGACAGCACCCACCTTTGTTTCACCATTTGCACCAATTCCCCAAAGTATTCTCATTAAATCCACCCTCCGGGGTTCACTTGTACGAGCAACCTTGTTGTGTGATTTCTCACCCGTGACATCTGGTGGAGAATGCGGGCAACTGCATGAGAAATCACACACAAGTGTTTGCAGTCTTCACCGCACTAATATATTTTTTTTTGTTCTCTTTCGGTGCACCACCCCAGCACTGATCGGCGCTCTCTCTTCCGTTGGAGATGGAGGAAATACTGCAGCGCCTCACCGAAGTCAGCATCCGCCAGCAGCAGATCGTAGAGCATCTGGCCACTCGGCAGGGCAGAGTTGAAGAGGACATCGCCGCCCTTCAGGCCCGGGCAGCCCAGTCTGAAACATAAGATCAGACTTATGTTTGATCCCAAGGCCTTATCATCACTTTCCAGACTTTACTACCTGACCCCCGCATGCGAGCGACTCGGCTGCTGCCTAAGATGACGGATCACGACGATGTTGAAGCATATCTCCAAATTTTTGAAACAACGGCCAATCAGGAAGGATGGCCTGCCGACGACTGGGCTTCCGCGCTGGCTCCTCTCCTAACCGGTGAAGCCCAGCGAGCTTATTTCTCCCTTCCGTCGGCGATCACGAACGACTACAAGGAAGTGAAACGAGAGATCCTGGCCCGGTTGGGGCTTTCCCCCATCTGCGCAGCGCAACAATTTCATGAGTGGGAGTTTAAAGGTCGGATGCCAGCGCGGGCCCAGGCCGCGGATCTCGTCCGGTTGGCTCAACATTGGCTTCTGGACGGGAAGCCCACCGCGGATCAGGTAGTGGAACGAGTGGTCATCGATCGCCTCCTCCGCGCTCTGCCTCGGTCCCATCGCCAGGCGGTGGGTATGAGAACCCCACCACTGTCCTCGGTCTGGTGGAGGCGATCGAGCTGGCGGATGCAGTCCACCAGCGAGAGGCCGGAGAGAGAGCGCCGCCGTTTCCCCGGAGGGTGGTCCAGGAGCGACGCACGCCGGAGGGCACCTCGCGCGCAGTTGGCAGACCGCCAGTTCCGTTTCCGATGGACGAGCCCATGCCCACCGCCGAACCAACGACGGCCCCGCGGGCTTGGCTGGCGGGCTGCATCG
Source organism: Gobiocypris rarus (assembly GCA_023029165.1). NCBI lineage: Eukaryota > Metazoa > Chordata > Actinopteri > Cypriniformes > Gobionidae > Gobiocypris > Gobiocypris rarus. The sequence goes on from CM040911.1 coordinate 51,069,987, forward strand.
TACATCAGCACGTCCCACCGGCGGCTCCAGAGGCGGACGTCCAGCTGAATGGTCACCCCATCCGGGCGCTTCTGGACTCGGGCAGCGCAGTCACCCTCATCCAGGCTCGTCGGTGTCCGCCTCACCCTGGCCAAAAGAGTTACCTCCCGATCACGTGTGTGCATGGAGACACCCAACAAGTACCCACTGCCGTGTGAACATCGCTGCCGGCCCTGGCACCTGGCCCATCGGCCGGATTGGTGAAGAACCTACCGGTCCCACTGTTGCTTGGAAGAGATTGGCCAGGGTTTGGCCGCCTGCTCGCCGCCGTTGATCAGCCCGCCAGCCCGGAGCGGAACTGCCGCCGTCGTCGCCGGCCCCAAAGACGTCGTCACCGGCCGGCGCTGCTAGCTTCGGACAGCGGGAGAGATGGTGAGTCCCCCTCGTCAAAGTCTAACCTGTTCTATGATGTGTTCCAGCAAGTCAGCGAGGGGGGCTCTTTTGCCAAAGAACAGCGGGAGGACGATCGCCTAAAGCACTGCTGGAGTCAGGTCAGGTCAGGACGGTGGACGGAAAAGACGTCCTCCCACGGCCCCATCCTCTCCCGCACTTCGTGGTCCGAAGCGGTCTGCTATACTGCGTGGCTCAGCGAAGGGGGGAGGAGAAGGAGCTTCTGGTCGTCCCGCGGACGAAGACGGAGACCATCCTCGACCTGGCCCATTCCCATCCGATGGCAGGTCACCTAGGACCGGCTAACACCATCCAGCGGATCCGGGATCGCTTCCACTGGCCGGGTCTGGACGCGGATGTGAAGGGGTTCTGTAAGGCCTGTCCGACCTGCCAGCGCACGGCGCCCAGGACTCCTCCCCCCAGCCCGCTGATTCCCTTACCCATCATCGAGGTGCCCTTCGAGCGCATCGGAATGGATCTGGTGGGGCCGTTGCCTAAGTCTGCCCGAGGGCATGAACACATCCTCGTCATCGTGGACTACGCCACCCGGTATCCAGAAGCAGTCCCCCTGCGGAAAGCCACAGCGAAAGCCATCGCCCAGGAGCTGTTTCTGTTGGCCAGCCGGGTCGGCCTCCCGACCGAGATACTGTCTGACCAGGGAACCCCGTTCATGTCCCGGCTAATGGCAGACCTCTGCAGGCTGCTGGGGGTGAAACAGTTGAGGACCACGGTGTACCACCCGCAAACCGACGGACTCGTGGAACGTTTCAACCAGACTCTAAAACAGATGCTTCGAAGGGTAGCGGCGGAGGACAAGCGGGACTGGGACCTGATGATCCCCTACGTCCTCTTCGGCATCCGTGAGGTCCCGCAAGCCTCAACTGGTTTCACCCCCTTCGAGCTCCTCTTCGGTCGCCAGCCCCGGGGTCTGCTGGATGTGGCTCGAGGCCTGGGAACAGCAGCCTGCCCCCATCGCACGGTCATCGAGCACGTCACCCAGATGAGGGAGAGGATCGACCGTGTCATGCCATTAGTCCGGGAGCATCTCAGCAAGGCACAACAGGCCCAACAACGCCATTACAACCGGGCAGCCCAACCACGGGAGTTCCAGCCGGGAGACAGAGTGATGGTCTTGGTCCCTACGTCCGCCTGCAAATTCCTGGCGTCGTGGCAAGGGCCGTACACCGTGGTGGAGAAAGTTAGTCCCGTGGCGTGCAGTGCGCCAACCGGGAAGAAGACGGATGGAGCAGTTATACCACATCAACCTACTGAAGAAGTGGCAGGGACCCGAGACCAGCTCGCCACCCTGAGTCTCACCGATCCCGTGTTTGTAGACATGGACCCCACCTGTCGGCTGCCCAGAACTGCAGAACCTGGTCAGACAGTTTACGGATGTGTTCTCCTCTAGGCCGGGCAGACCAGCGTCATCCACCATGACATCAGGACCGCCCCTGGAGTCATCGTCAGGCAACAGCCCTACCGAGTCCCAGAAGCTCGTCGGCAGGCTATTGAGGAGGAAATCCAGGAAATGCTGAAGTTGGGGTGATAGAACCATCTCGCAGCCCATGGTCCAGCCCCATCGTGATGGTACCCAAGCCGGATGGCACCCTCCGCTTCTGCAACGACTTCCGCCGGCTCAGCGAAGTCTCTGAGTTCGGCGGCTATCCCATGCCTCGGGTCGACGAACTGCTAGACCGCCTGGGAGGGCCCGGTACATCACGACCTGGACCTCACCAAGGGATACTGGCAGGTACCACTCACTCCCTCCGCTAAATCAAAGACTGCTTTTTCTACCCCTAGTGGACACTGGCAGTACGGACCCTCCCCTTCGGCCTACATGGGGCCCCTGCGGCGTTCAACGCATGATGGACATACTCTTACGGCCCCCACCAGCGTGCGCGGCGCGTGCTGGATGGCGTCGTGGTGCACTCCGAGGCATGGGAGGAACACCTGGGCGTCTGCGGAGGGTGCTCTCGGAGCTCCGGCGGGCTGGACTGACCGCCAACCCGCAAATGCCACCTCGCGCTCTCTGAGGCGAAGTACCTGGGATTCCAGGTTGGCGGGGGCCTGATCAGGCCCCAGGAGAAGAAGGTGGAGGCCATCCGCACGCACCCAGACCACAAGCGAAGTCCCAGGTACGCGCTTTTTGGGGTTGGCGGGTACTATCGCTGTTTCATCCCCAACTTCTCCTCTATAGCCGCCCCCGACAGACCTGACCAGGAAGGGCAGCCGAGAAGACCTGTTGGGCGTCGGCGCCGAAGAGGCCTTCGCCCAACTCAAGGCGGCCTGACAGCGTCTCCGGTACTCGCGCTCCTGACCCGGCTGCCCTTCCTGCTGCAAAGCGGATGCTTCCGACACCGGACTGGGAGCCGTCCTATCCCAAGTCCAGGAGGGTGAGGAATATCCCATACTGTACATCAGCAGAAAGCTGTCCCGGCAGAGAAGAACTACGCCGCCGTCGAGAAGGAGGCCCTGGCCATCAAGTGGGCAGTCCTGGAGCTGCGGTACTACCTCCTCGGCCGTAAGTTCACCCTGCTGACCGACCATTCTCCTCTCCAATGGATGGCCGGGCGAAGGATACCAACGCCAGGGTGACCGCTGGTTCCTCGCGCTCCAGGACTTCCACTTGGCACGACATCGGGCCGGGCCGCCAACGCTGATGGACTCTCGCGGATGTGGGCAGCTTTTTCAGGTCTGTCAGGGGTCATTCCCCACCCACCCCTTGTTTCACCCCTACTGTCTCCTCTCGTTCCCAGGGCCAGAACGACGCTTAGGGGAATGTGACGAGTCTCTCTGGGCATATCAGCGTCGCCCTGGCAACCAACGCACGGCACCTGCACGTCCTCATCACGGGCTGATCGGTCACAGCTGCAGCCGATCAGTGAGAGGCTGTAAAAGCCGCTGCCGCTCTCACTTCGGAGAGAACCGTCTCATGCTGGATGTGCTGGAACTAATCCTCTTTCTCTTCCCTCACAGAAGGCAGCGAGTGACCGACAGCCCGATTGAGCACGCCTGGACACCCACCTTCACGAGCACGAGGACCTCACAGGATCACCAGCCACGACAGCAACCACCTTTGTTTCACCATTTTGCACCAATTCCCCAAAGTATTCTCATTAAATCCACCCTCCGGGGTTCACTTGTAACGAGCAACCTTGTTGTGTGATTTCTCACCCGTGACAATAGATAGATAGATAGATAGATAGATAGATAGATAGATAGATAGATAGATAGATAGATAGATAGATAGATAGATAGATAGATAGATAGATAGATATGGAGTCTGAGCCTCTCCAACTTTCAAACTTTCTTGGATTTAAGACTAGAACACAAACCCTTTGAGAGTTGTTTTTAATGTTGATAATATATTATACGAGCAAGAATGCAAATATTTCTGTACTGATTTTGCTTTTATTTTAAATATTATTAAATGTAATAAAGGTAAACAATGCACTGGAAAGTCAAAAGTTAGGGTCAAATATTGTCCTCTAATGGAAAAGGTGAGAGTGGAAGAGAGGGGTAAATGCCTTAGGGCATGGGTGTCAAACTCTGGCCCTTGTTATACAGCGCATTCACCGCTAATACTACGAATCCCATAATGCTCTGCTGTTTTCACGCGCCAATCAGGACAGGACTCAGAAACGCTCTCTCCTCTGTGACAGTAGTCATAGCAACATAGACGCTACAACTGTCAGCGAGCTAAGCCTTCCCAAAATGGCGAAAAAAGGCAGAAAACAGGAGCTTTCTGGACAAGTGGGAGGCAGAATATCTGTTTACATATGTAAAAGACAAACCTGTTTGTCTTGTTTGTGGAGTCAACGTGGCTGTAAGTAAGGAGTACAACATTAGACGACACTATGAAACGAAACACCATGACAAAGGACCTGGACATGACTCAAAGGAGCCAGAAAGTAGAGGAGATGAAAAGAAGTTTGGTTTCACAACAGAATATGTTTAAAAAAGCCACATCACAAAGCGAGGCTGCTGAAAAGGCTAGTTATATAGTGGCAGCAGAGATCGCAAAATCAGCCCGGCCCTTTAATGAGGGAGAGTTCGTGAAAAAGTGCATGATGAAGGTTTGTGACCTCGTATGCCCAGAGAAAAAACAAGCATTTTCAAACGTGAGCCTGAGCAGGAACACAGTAGCTGATCGCACATGTGATCTTGCCACCAATCTGTATGACCAGCTGATGGAAAAGGGAAAAGATTTTGTTGCGTTCTCCCTCGCTGTGGATGAGAGCTGCGACGCATCTGATACTGCTCAGCTGTCAGTCTTCATCCGTGGAGTGGACTCAAATCTGTGTGTTACAGAGGAGCTATTGGGATTCAAATCAATGCATGGCACAACCACAGGAAAGGAAATCTTTGAGGAGGTTTCCAAATGTGTAACTGAAATAAAGCTGCCGTGGAATAAACTCGTTGGATTAACGACAGATGGTGCGCCAGCGATGTGCGGTAAAAAGAGTGGACTGGTGGGCATGGTTCGGGAGAAGATCTGGGAAGAGAACTGTGCAGGTGAGCTAACCGTTTACCACTGCATCATACATCAGGAAGCACTGTGTGCCAAAGCCCTAAAGATGGAACATGTTATGACCACAGTAACACAGGTAGTTAACTTTATAAGAGCCAAAGGTCTAAATCACCGCCAGTTTAAATCTTTTCTGGAGGAGTGTGGTTCGGAATACGCAGACGTGCCGTATCACACAGAGGTGAGATGGCTAAGCAGAGGAAAAGTACTGAACAGATGTTTCCAGCTACGTGAGGAAATATGTAAATTCCTGGAAACCAAAGGGAAGGATACAGCAGAGCTTCGGGAGCAAAAGTTCCTGTGTGAGCTGGCCTTTCTCTGTGACATCTCGAGCCATCTCGATGCGCTGAACCTGCAGCTTCAGGGGCGGGGCGCATCATCACAGACATGTATGCTGCAGTAAGGGCCTTCAAAACTAAACTGTGCCTGTGGGAGAATCAGATGCTGCAAGGAAACCCTTGCCATTTTCCCTGCTGCCAATCCATAAAAGCGCAGATCTCTACCGCCGTGTTCCCATGCGCACAGTTTGCTGTAAAACTCTGTGTTCTACGCCGCTGAGTTTAGCCGGCGATTTGCCGACCGATGCCCAGAAATGCTGCGTTTGAACTGCTTAGTAATCCCTTCGCAGTTGATGTGGAAAATGCACCAACCAACATCCAAATGGAGCTGATTGAACTCCAGTGCAACGACACGCTGAAGTCAAAGTATGACGCTGTGGGCGCGCACAGTTTCCACGGTTCATCCCTGACACAATGCCTCAGCTCCGCACCCAAGCTGCTCAGATGCTCTCCATGTTCGGCAGCACTTATCTATGTGAGCAACTTTTCTCCTCGATGAAGATGACCAAAACAACTCACAGGAGACATCTGAGAATATCTTCAGCTCAGAGCTTGAGCCCAGACATTGATGAACTAGCATCCAAGAAGAGATGCCAGGTATCTGGCTCGGGCACATCAGATTAGACCAGTGTGCAATAATTAACGTTTTCTTCATGCACTTTTTCTTGCTACAAGGCATGAGCTTGAATGGTTGATTGATTTATTATCATTTTATTTGTACAATTATTAGCCAGTGGAAAAAGTGTATTTTGGTATTTAAATCAGAAGGCTGCAAATAGAAAAGAGGCATACCATTTTTATTTAAATTTTATTTATTTAAAAAAATGAATGACATTGATGTGTTTTTTCATTTGAAATTCGATTTTGCATGTCTCCACTATTAAATTATATATTGTATGGTAATAAGCGATGCTTGTTCTTTATTCAATGTTAAAGCAAAACTTGTTTGGGTCCATATTAAAAGGTTAATTTGTTCAATGTTGGCCCGCGACTTTGTTCAGGTTTTACATTTTGGCCCACAGGGTATTTGAGTTTGACACCCCTGCCTTAGGGGAACTCCACTTTAAAACGTTTGTGAACCACTGGCCTATTAAACACCTTTCCTAATTAGGCAACAAAGTGTTATTGTTTAATTAGCTCATATGGAAAGAGTTAGATGATGCTTTAACAACTTATTAACCATAAATAATTCTCACTTTAGGTCACGGAAAATAGAAAAATGTCATCAAGTGCTTTAATACAGCCTTTATTAGTCATAAATTACATTAGTATTAAGAGTTCCTTAAAATGTTTAGAAAGCACAAACACACACACACACACACACAAACACAGTCACAAACAAACACAAAGACACACAGAAACAGACACAGTCACAAACACACACACAGACACACACACACAGTCACAAACACACACACAGAAACACACACACACACAGTCACAAACACACACAGACACAGTACACACAGACAGTCACAAACCTCATCCTGTGTGATTTATAAGCCTTTTGAAAAGTGAGGACATGGGAGCGTCCTCATATTTCACCCTCTTTTGTGTCATACCCCATGTCATTATACACATTTGTGTCCTGATATTTCACAAAAACACACACACACACACATTTGTATTCGGATCATACACTTAATTGGTTATTTTTACGACGCCTTTATGACATTTTTGGATCTTTTAAGTTTGATAGGAATGGACTTTAAATGGAGGGACAGAAATCTCTCAGCTTTCATAAACATATCTTCACTTGTGTTTGGAAGTGAAATGAAACGACATGAGTGTGAGGACATGATGACAGAATTTACATGTTTGTGTGACGTATACCTTATAAACCCAGTAAAGCTGAGGCCTTGGATAAAACAACTCTATATCGCCAATCATATCGGCACAATTTTATATCAAAGACAGTAAATTATGAAAAACAATGATTATTGTGTTTATATCACACACCATATGCACTCCTGTAACTTTCACCAGCAAAAAAAATAAATAAAATAAAATACAAAAAGTGATGAGCTCAACATCTCATTACTCACACTCACACTCACAGACACACTCTCTCACACACACACACACACACACACACACAGTCACACACACACACACACACACAGTCACACATACACACTCTCACACACACACTCACACACACACACACACACACTCACACACTCTCTCACAGACACACAACACACACACACACACAGTCACATATACACACACTCTCACTTACACACACACACACACACACACACACACACAGTCACATATACACACACTCTCTCACTCTCACACACACTCACACACATTCACACTCTCACACACTCACTCACACACACACACACACACATTGGGTTTCCATGTTTTATGGGTCTTTCCACAGAAATAATGTTTTTATACTGTACAAACTGTATATTCTCTCCTATAATCCTAACTCATGTATTTTAACAGCGTGAACTAATGAGTATTTATATATATTTCATATTGACAGCATTGTTATTTATTTATTTTGTTTAAGTGGTCATGTTCAGCTTTGGAGATAGACTTAATGTGTGTCATTGTTCTCTACAGGTTGAAAAGGTGTGGTGTCACAGATGAAGGTTGTGCTGCTCTGGCTTCAGCTCTGAGATCAAACCCCTCACACCTGAGAGAACTGAATCTGACTGGGAATAATATAGGAGACTCAGACATGAAGCTGCTCTCTGCTGTACTGGAGAATCCTCACTGCAAACTGGAGAGACTGGGGTAAGATCATACGTGACTCTGACATGAAACTGAGTCTCTGTGTGTGGCGAGCAGGGCGAGCCGTGAGAGAAGCAGTGCGAGGCCGGTGGCGTGACTGCAAATGAGCGTCACCTGAGCGTCACACTGTGAATTTGATAGTTTAATTTATTCATAAAGTAACAAAATGGAATAGGGAATCAAACTATTGTTACTTTTAGAGCTGTTACTAACTATTATTTTGGTAATCAAGTATTCTGTCGATTATTTTGACGATTAATCGAGTAATCAGATTTTTGTGGCAAGAAAAATAGACCTAAGCAAACAATGGCCTTTAAAATGACTTAAAATACAAATATAATAACAATGGGGCAATAATATTTGGTTCAAATAAAGTATCAAAAGCAATTAATCATGTAGTTTTATACAACAACACTGTTAAAATACATAATATAATATACATTGAGACTCGCGGCTCAAAACGTACTCTCTGCAACCGCTTACAAAGCATGAAACGCTGTTGTTGGTTATTTAAAATATCTAATGGATGAACTCCTCTTGAACATTTCACTGCTTGTGACATCTGAGGAAGGAGGACCCAAAAGCAGAAGAATGCTTAACTTCAAATTTATTGAAACAATAATAAAGACTCCAGAACAGCTCCGAACTGAAGAGAATGGTCAGGCAGGCAGGAGGTCAGAATCCAGGGCAATCAAATCCAAATCATGAGGTGGGAATCAGTGTCAGACAAGCAGGATAGTCAGATGAGGAGCAAACAAAACCAACAGGGACATCCCAACTCACGATCAGAAACAGGATCAGAAACAGGCAGGTGTTCACAGCAGAAAGCAGTCCGGAAAGGCAAACGCTAACCCAGAAATCCAAACTCCAGCGTCAGTAACAGTCCAGATGGTCAGCAGTAAGAGAGCAGTCCAAGACCAGGAATTCTGGAGAGGAACAGGGAACCGCAACACAACTGGGCAGAGACAAAATATGAGAGAGAAACAGAAAGCAAAATCAAATAAAACAACAAAACTAGACAAGAAGAAAACGGGCAGGTGAACAGCAAGCAGCCAAGAACACACTGGCAGAGAACAAAAGGAAAGAAAGGATCGATAGAGCAGAGAAATCAAGCCATAAGGAAAAACCGCTGGCGCAAAGCAGCGGACGCGCTGATTGTGAAACACCAACAGCTGTGCGCAAACACACGTGGAAAGACAAAAACAAACACAAAGGAGGAAGAAACAGAAGGATCAAACCCGAGTCCTGACACTGCTGTTCAATAAATACCTGTGTGGTTCAGTTCAACCTCTCTCTCCGAGTCTGGTGTCCGTTACAGAGAGATGCACCAATCCCTCAGGAATAAGTGTTCAATCCTTTTATTCTCAGATAACCAGACAGGACCAACACATATTCTTCAGCTCAATAAGATGAAACAAATACTTTTATCCAGATTTTAATAATATAGAAAATACATCTGTGCCCTCCAGTGGGCGTCATGTGCCAAAGGGTATATTGGGCCTATTGGGCCTGTATTTATAGATTCTGCATTATTTTGTATGTTTTAGTTCAAATTATGATATGATTTACACTTGAATAGTTTTATTAAACAGCAATATTAAATAGTCTTCATATTTTATCATGTATTTCAATGATTACGGTCTATATTTATTTAGTAGGTCATATAAAAGTGTTGGCATACAGTTATTTTATATATTATATCATTATTTTATGAATAGTTTTGATTGGTGGAAGAAGGTGAATCAAATGAGACTAATTATGATACTGGTTTTAATTGGTTTCCAATAAAATGAGTTCCCATTCAGTCGACGTTACGTCAGGTTATGACGTTTGAGTCATGGAGTTTTAAAATAGCAATTTCCAGGCCTGGAAAAGTTTTGTAAAGTCATGGAAATTAGTTTGATAATATTTCTGTAATAGAATAAATGTTTAAGGGAGGGCTTTGGGGGCTCGAGCCCCTGCCCTTTATCAAACTTCATCAAAAGTTTCCCTCTCAACAATTATCATCAATAATATTGTGCTCAGTAAAACAGAATTTGAATTATATTTAATACGACAATGTGTACAAAACAGTAACAAAGTGCTCAAAAGTCAATCTGTCAGTCTGAGATGTCGTTGCCATGACGCGTTGCTATGGTTCGTTGCTGTGGTGCGTTGCTATGGTGCGAGTCTTGCTTGACTGCCCTCCTCTTTTTCTTTTGTTGTAATTATTCTGCTCATTGTTTAAATAAAATGCAATAAGTTCTTCTGTATCAGTATCATATTCATTATTGTGACCCAGTAAAGCCCAGTTTATGCTTCTGCGTCAGTGTTCGCCGTAGCTGCGTCGTAGGCTGTGTGTTGCACGCAGCGTATCTTATGACGTGCCCTGACACACACCTCTCCAAAAATGTAACAACGCGTGTGTTTGTGTGTGTGTGTGTGTGTGTGTGTGTGTGTGTGTGTTTGTGTGTGTGTGTGTGTGTGTGTTGTGTGTTTGTGTGTTTGTGTGTGTGTGTGTGTGTGTGTGTGTGTGTGTGTGTGTGTGTGTGTGTGTGTGTGTGTGTGTGTTTGTGTGTGTGTGTGTGTGTGAGACAGTGATTCATGCACATACATGTCATCAGCACGTCAGGCTCGTAGAGCTTTATAGACCCTTTTCACATTTCCGGGTTTCTCAGGCGGAAGTCGTCATAGTTAGGTTAACTTTTATAGCGGTGAAAGAGAATACATTAAATATTTTTTGTGTCTCGATTTGCTCAAATAGCAAAGAAAAACACAACAAAGTGATTTCACAACTTTCAAAAAGAGGAAAATATTGTGTGAGATCGATAACGGCAGTGAAAAGAGAGAAATATGTCATTTTTACAATCACTCCCATAGACGCTGTATTAGAAACACACTCACAGCAGGTAAGTTGTTTTTGTAATTTGATGCAAAGTAATATAATACAAACTAGTAGTGTTATAAATGTACATACATTTAAAAAAAAATGAAAATACAAAAAGCGTTGCAGGATTTAGGATATTAATGACCGTTAAAGCGATCACAGTCTGTGAAAAGGGTCCCTTCAGTCACTCAGATTCTGATTTCAAATGTTCAAATGAGCCGAGACAGTTCAAACTCTAACTGACAAAACTCAAATGTTGACAGTTGGAGGCTCATTAGACTTAGGATGCACGAAATCAAAATTCTTGGCGAAACCGAAACACTGAAAGAAATTATGCCAATTATTATTACCATTGCATTTATGGCTATGACTGTGTAACTTTACTAAAAACCAAGGCATTGCAATTGTATAAATTAATATTAAAGTTTCAAATAATAAATCAGTTACAAATTATGCAAATATTTATTTAGCACATTGCAACAATGCACAGTATAAAATAAAATTCAAACTAAAATGTTGAACTTGACCTCACTCATGTGTGCATTAAATAATAATGTACAGGCCTAATGGCCTGCAGAAAGGTACAGAAATTAATAAAGTAATCAAACATAAAATAACTGCATATTTAACTGTTTAAATTAAAGATTAATCCTTATTAAACTTACAAAAGCTATTCAATCACGAGCAGTGAGAGATGTCCTTGTCTTTTGTTTGAGATTAAACAGATCGCAGTAAAGGCGACTGCCCCTTTAAGACCTGATGCAGGGATATGCGTCGTCTTTCTCGACTGTATAAAGTTCATCAAGATGGACATGTTGACATACTTTTTGTGTGAGTTTGTCCGTTTAAGCGCAAGACTTGAAAGAGAACTCAATAGACCTTTCTCACAAAAACGGAAATACGTAATGGTCGTAGGCGGAGTTCCTGTCAAGCGTCAACTCATCAGAAAAACATACCGGGCAAGAGAAAATGGATCAGAGAGTCTACACAACCCGGTAACGGATTTGCCAAAAAATATAACATTTGATGGAAATGAACAATTAGGCCTATTTCCATAAGTCTCAGATTACGTATCTATGAAGAATCA
>CM040911.1:51086985-51149485 GCA_023029165.1 Gobiocypris rarus
TAATCTAGGAGACTCAGGAGTGAAGCTGCTCAATGGGCTGAGGAGGATCCACATTATAAACTGGAGACACTATGGTAACAGTAGTTTTTATCAGTTTTCATCATCATATTTTCATTTAAAGTTCAAATGGCTGTTTTACTCACTAGAAATAAAAGGAAATGTGTAGTGGAGTGTAATGATCATTTCTGCTGATTCTGGATCAGCTGTCCGTTGTGTGGAAGTGACCTTTTATGACCTTTTGATGTTGTAAAGTGACTTTGAGCATCAGATAGAAGCTATATTATCATGTGTGAGAATGAATTAATAAAGCTTATCTAGTTAGTGCTCAGTTTTCTTATGAAAAGATGTGACTGACGTAATGTCTCACACTGCATATGTGACTGTGTGTGTGTTTTATTTTAGGATTAGATGACAGTCTCATGTTCTGCTGATCATCTGATGGTGAATAAGGATCCACTACAGAGACTCACAGTCAACAGAATCAACAGAGACTGAAGATACAGTGTGTAGTAAAGCTTGTGGAAGGAAGGAGGCGGGAACCGCGAACATTCAAACAGACTTTAATAAACTGAATAAACAAAACAACAGTAAATCGAGGCAGCCCTCACGGACGACTGCCCGCACACACACACAACAAAACATAAACAAAACTCAACTCGTAAAAACCTCGTAAAATCCAGGCCTGGTCCTCTCTCGTCCTTTCCTGAACTCGCCCGTCCTTTTATGTCTCGAGCTCCCTCATGAGAGGACTTGAGACCGGTGTGCCTCGCTACAGGTGACGTTCATTAACAATCACGCACGGTCTCCACTCGCTCCTCCCATGTCGCTCGTCCGCCTCGCCACACAGTGACTTCACTGTTATAAATTAAGACTTCATTTAGATTTCAACGATCCTCTGACAGACCTGATGAGGCGGCAGTGAAACACCTTTTATTTCACAGCAGCAAATCACAGTTTCTCATTCACAGATTAACCATTTTATTTCTATAAACACACAGTATAAACTCAAAAGGTGTGTGTGTTGTCACAGAGAGAATATAGAGCCTGAATGTGTGTGTGTGTTGGACCAGCAGAGGGAGACAAAGACTAATGAAAGATTCATTTACAAACAATGGAAGCTTGAGTGTATAATCATGTTTATAATAATAGTTGTGTTACATTAGTGTTAATGTATTAAAGGGGTCATGTGATGCGTTTTCATGTTTTTCTTTCTCTTTAGTGTGGCCTATAAAAACCACAATGACCAAAGTGCGGTTCATCTCGCTCTATTTGTTCAGCACTAGCTCATGCTGATGCCGTTTATTCTTCTATACTAACGTGTGTAGCCTGAGATTCAACAGGTGTCATCATCATTACAGTCTACACACACACGCGTGCCGAGTTCATCAGATCCGTGTCGTTCAGTGGGATTTGTGTATTTTACAGAGGACAGTTTCCTGAACCTGTGAGAGCACAAGACCGGCTGTGCACAGAGACTATTGCTAAACAATGGGTCAGTTCCACCTGTGAATCTCTTCTGAATCAGAGCCTGTGAGTGTGTTTTATTATGTGTTAAAGTATCAGCATTGACTGTTCAAATGCGAGTGTCTGATCGTCTGTCAGTTCCAGTGAAGGTGCAGCAGTTGGCTGACTCTCTGCAGCTGATCTCAGGTCAGCTGAACTCTGTGTTTGGAGCATTGGGTTCACTCAGAGCCATTTAGAGTGAGAGTCGCGACAACTCCATAGACTCCATCTCATCTCCCAGAGCAATTTCCTATATGTAGGTCTCTAAGCATTTCTTTTACTCCTCTTTTATTTCTCTTTCAGCACAAGAACCACATACTCCCTTTCAAGGTCTGCCAATCTATCTACCTTCAGCTTTAAGAAATCAAAGACATCTGTCAACACACAAGAACCACAACGGGATTCAATTGAGCTAATCTAAGCATTTCTTTTACTCCAGAAAAACACGGGCATTCGGATTGAGGCGATTAAATCCCAGACTCGCCCCTGTCAATGATGGAAACACCTCATGACCCCACGAGAAACAATTACTGTCCGAATAGGGCTTTACCCACCAGCGGACGGCAGGGTCTTCTGAGGCAAGGACCGGAGGATGGGCTCATATATTCACTTTGGATCTTTGCAAACTGGAGCTGAAAAATAAAAAGACCACACTATTGTAGTCAGGTTTATTGCTTTCTGTTAGAAAGGAGAACATGATGTCTAACTGGCGTGTTCCTCCTCTCCTCTTCTTCCTCTTCCTCATCCCGAGCTGTCTCCTCCTCATCCTTCTCGGGCCGCTGAAACGGAGGAGCTGCTCATGATTTCTGATTATTATCAGTGTTGAGATCAGTTGTGCTGTTTCATATTCTGTGTAAAGCAGCTGGCAGTGTTGAGGTGGATGGTGAGCTGTGAGAGTGTGTTTCTGACCTCACCACGAGAGGGGCAGACGGCTCTTCTGAGGCTCTGTAGACGGACACTTCACTCTCGATCATCTCATGGAGGCTGGTGCAGTGTTTCGCTGTGGGATGAGGCTCCTCCTCAACTCTCTGTCTTCTGTCTCCTTCTGCAAAGACTTCTGCAACTCTGGAGCTCTGAAAACAACTGGAAGATGAAATATAAAATCTGCCGTATTATTGCTTTGATGTTAAAACACATAACACTTACTTCACCTGTGAATCCCCAGCATTCCTGAAGTCATCGCCTGAGACCTGTTCAATCTTCAGATATGTGTGTCTTGAGGACTGGGGTGATTGATTTCCAGTTTTAATTGATCCTAAAGAGCATTTGGGCTGTATTTAGCTGATGATGACGAGCACAAGAGAAAGAGAAGAAAGATAATGTGAGTGAGTTATGCATGTATGAATTAAAATGTGCTTGTTTTCATCACTGATGGACTAATCTGTTCCTAACACGACCAATCAGAAGCAGGAAGACTGCTAGATTAATTGCTTAGACCCAATCCCATTTCTACCCCTTTGTCATGTGAAGGTGTCTCAATTCTCTTTTGGCTGCAGTGGTAGGGGTGAGGGTAAAAGTTAGTAGAAGATTAAACTGCGTAGCAAGACCTTAGTAACTACCCCAAGTACCCTAGCAACCACATAGCAACCACCTGAGTACCCTAGCAACCGCATAGTGACACCTAGTAACCACCCTGAGTATGTTAGCAACCACATAGCAATCCCTAGCAACCACCCAAGTACCCTAGCAACCCCACTAGCTCCGTGAGCAACCACATAGCAATACCTTAGCAACCACCCAGAGTACTCTAGCAGCCACCCAGAATACCTTAGTAAAAGCATAGCAATACATTAGCAACCACTCCAAGTACCCTAGCAACCGCATAGTAACCATGCTAGAAGGTGTCTCAATTCTCTTTAGGCTGCAGTGGTAGGGGTGAGGGGTAAAAGTTAGTAGAAGTTTAAACTACCTAGCAAGACCTTAGTAACTACCCCAAGTACCTAGCAACCATATAGCAACCACCTAGGCATCCACCTGATGTACCCTAGTGACCGCATAGTAACACCCTAGCAATCACTCAAGTACCCTAGCAACTGCATAGCAACCACCCTAGAATCCACCTGAATACACTAGCAACCGCATGACAGCAACACCCTAGCAACCACTCAGACTACCCTAGCAACGTTGGTAGAAGTTTAAACTACGTGCAAGACCTTAGTAACTACCCCAAGTACCCTAGCAACCATATAGCAACCACCTTAGCATCCACCTGATGTACCCTAGCAACCACATAGTAACACCCTAGCAACCACTCAAGTACCCTAGCAACCACATTAGCATCCACCTGAGTACCCTAGAAACCACATAGTAACCCCTAGCAACCACTAAAGTACCCTAGCAACTGCATAGCAACCACCTAGGCATCCACGTGATGTACCCTAGCAACCGCATAGTAACACCCTAGCAACCACTCCAAGTACCCTAGCAACCACATAGCAACCACCCTAGAATCCACCTGAATACACTAGCAACCGCATTGCAACACCCTAGCAACCACCCTGAGTATGTTAGCAACCACATAGCAATCCCCTATCAAGTACCCTAGCAACCACCCTGAGTACCTTAGCAACTGCATAGCGACCACCCACAGTACTCTAGCAGCCACCCAGAACACCTTAGTAACAGCATAGCAACACCTTTGCAACCACTCCAAGTACCCTAGCAACCATTCTAGCAACCACCTGAGTACCATAGCAACCGCATAGCAACCACCTAAGTACCCTAGCAACCACATGGCTGTTTTCTAATAGACTGTATTGACAAACACATCACACTTTAAACTTCAAACTACTTTAAACTGAAAATCTTCACATTTCAAGCTTTTAAAACTTTTTCAAACTTTCTGGACAAACTTTTATGAGAATGATTATTAGCCTATTATTTATTATTTGAACGAAACTGACTGTCTTCAGAACAGTTTCTCTGGCATTTTACAGCCGTGCCAAAGAAACACCTTTTTCTTTCATAAGCACCACCGACTGTCAGAGAGTGAATTAGCATTTTTATTTAGTCCATCTGTTTTTGTTTTGTGCAGGTGTGTATTATGTACCAATTTCACAAAGCTAAAGTCAGACCCTTCTGTATTTGCTCTAAGTCTTGAAATTAAGCAGTGTCATTTAAATCAAAACAACTGCTCATGCTACATATGTCTATCTTTGTTTGGATCGTGATTAAAATGCAGTGTTTGCCTCGCATTTCAAATAGCTCATTTTTAAGGCAAGTTTGGCCAGTTATAGAGCAAATAAACTACAATAATTTGCTTAAAAAATCGACAGATGGTGTCGAAAAAACTCTGAATCGGCCATGAAAAATCTATAGGTAGATCTGGCCTTTCATCAAGGCTGAGGTCAGGATCTTTGGCTTGAAAAGGTTGGTGACCACTGCTTTAGAGAAAGGGGATGTGATGATGTCAGATGATGCTGTTCCCTGAGGTCACCACTAGAGGTCACTGTGTGCTGATGGGATGGTGTTGGACACAGAATGGCACAAACAGAAGAAACTGAGCAGAGAGAAATAAAGACACACATGTTATTACTGCACTACAGATTGATTCATTGCTAAATATGAAAGAAAACCATCATCTGATCTCGTCCTGCAGTGAACAGAGACTCATAATAGCACAGAAACACAATCAAACAGAGCTAAACGAGACTAAAGAGTGTGATGTGAGAGAACACAAGAGATGACTTTAAAACATCAGGATTTATTCATTATTTAATGTGTCGCAATCATTTCTGTCCTTTCCTCTCCGTGAGTTTGGACCATTTCAGGAATTCAATTAAAAGTGCAATAAAGTTAATAAATGAAAACTGTGAAAGAGTTGACAGTGTTTTTACAGTATGCTTTTCATTTCTCTGATTCCTTCAGGTTTATGTCACATCAGTGGTGCAGCATGTCAGTCTCGGGCCCATATGCAAAATAAATTGTACGGGCCCCCCTAACCCCGGCCCCCAAGTCGGCCGACATCGAGGCATTTATAGACATTCACTGTATAGTGTATCAAGAAAATACCAAACAATACCATAAAAACACACACTCTACCCAGCAATTTTACACAACAAGAACAAAAAAACCACACAAAAAAAACATCTTAAAGAAGCTCAGCCACAGCCGCGTTTCCATGACAGATTTGCGATAGAGATGTTTTCTAAATGTCGATAAAGCCTCAGTGTTTCCATTAACCGATGTTATGCGATGGTTTTTTCCCTCACGTTATAAGTCATTCCAAACATTATGCCATGTATGTTGGGATTATGTATCTCCCAGCCACCGCCTAGCCATTATTATTAATGGAAGGAGACATAGGCGTGTTATTCAAGCATTGATTAAAAACTTTGCATTTAATAAACAAAATATTTTTTAAATGAAGATGTTTGGAGTGGAGTTATCCGTTATTGTGAGTTATATCCGCTGTCATATAAAGGAAAATATCCATCAGAAGCGGCTTCGTCGGACATGGGTTAAAGAAACCGCGGCGTGGCCTGTTTAGTTTCAGAGTTAGGCTATGATATCATTATTATAATTATTTATTTTATTTCATACGTTGATTATGAATAGTGAGCAGCATGAGCAAGATAGGCTATAATATGCGTATATGTCTGGAGGTCAGACATGATTTTAAACACTTCATTGAGTATTGTTTTGTAGAAATTTTGATCAATATTTCATGAACCTAATGCCTGTACCTATATTTAATAAATAAGAAGTAATCCAAGAACGCCGGGAATGGATTGAAGTGCGTAACGAACACTGTTTCCGTGGCCTTTGAGTAAGACTGGAATGAGTCTTTCTGTTTTTAACACATTTCTTGAATATATGTCTTAATTACAGTAGGGTAATTATAAATGGGAGTAGGCTAGAGTAATTATATATGGGAGTTTTTATGAAATTGACACCAGGTGCAAAAATAATCCCGAACACAAGAAATGAGACATTACAGAGAAACAAGAAATTACTACAAATGGCATGCATACAAATATATATTTACTGTGACCAGGAATAAAATGAATTCCCTCGTTTTAAGGCCGGCCCCTATTGGCCCAGGCCCTTATGCACGTGCATGCCCAGACTCTACGTCACTGTCACACTGGTCCAGAAAAACCATATGATAAATGACTAAATGTGATTAATAATAATACTTTATTATTAAAGATAATAAATTACACTGATAAAAACTGAAAAAGTACAGAATAAATGCAAGAATAGACCAAAAGAATGAACAAATTGAGGAATAAACAAAAGCACAAAACTATATGAACGACAGAAAAATAAGAACTAACAAACAAGAACAAAATATAAAAAGCGAAGTAAGTGCTCGCGCAAAAAAAAAAAAATATATATATATATTTACAACTTTATTCACAAAATATTAATCTCCAACGCGCGTTCACGCATCAACGTCTGCTCTAGCGCTGTGGTGCTCTCGTGAACGCGCGTGTCTGTTTACTCTCTCGTCACACATTCAAAGTGAAAGTTTGAGTTCTCTGGTCGCCGTTATAATCTGGAAAACACGAACACGACACGGAAAAACAGAGCTTTAAAGTGTTTAATAGAAGCGTTTGTCAGAGTTTAATCAGGAATGTCCGTGTGTGTTTCTAATGTTAAAGCTGGAGGATTGGAGAAGCTGTATCTTGTGAAAGTTTGATCGAGGTGAGTGTTCATGTGTGTGACTTTGTTTGAGGGTTTCTCTTGTGTTTGGTGATGTGTGTGGTTCTTCAGAGGTTTATCAGCAGATGTGTTGTGTTGGTAATTTCACGCGTTTGTTGGGTTTTGTCGGATCTGTGTCTGTTGGCGTTGGTCGGGTTTGTTTTCCAGGGTCGTGCACAGCTGGTCATGTCAATCACAGTACAGACTGCCTCGACACCAAACACTGATCTGAAGTGTCTAAGGTCAAGTGAAGTCTCAAGTGTCTAAGGTCCAAGTGAAGTCTCAAGTCAAGTCTTAGTTCTATTTTTAGCAATATTTATTTTCAGCTGTTTTTATAATTAACAGTGTATTGAATACTACTTCAATAATGAATCATTATTATTCCTTTCCGACTTTGTACAAAATGATACCATTTAGAACCACCACAAGGGGAAAGTGCTGTGTATTTTGAGCTATTTGAGTTTGCTGTAGATCTCAAGCAATGCTGGATAATGTAGTCTTCCAGTGAGCAGCAACACAACCTGTGTATAGACCAGCGTTACAGTAAACACACACAAGAACAACATTTCCATCTGCGTGTCTTGCTTGTGGAAATGAGTCGGATAAGGTCATACATTGCATATTAAAAGTGTTTGTGCAATCCAGCTGCAAATGAATTTGGTAAATCTGGATTATATGCATAGCACATAGAAATGTGTACTTCTTGAAAATGGACGGAAGCTTCATGGATTAAGTGATTGCTTTTCAAATTAAATGACAAAGTTTTGTAAGGTAAGGCTTGACTATATTTGTTGTACATGCTTAGTTTGTAGCAGTTTGTCTATAAGTTTATTTATTATAAATTGTTATTTGTTTTATTATTATTATTATTTACTATGTGCATAATTATACTTGTATGTAGGAATTTGTGAAGTTCAGTATCGTACACCTGTCAGGTGCGTAAGGGATATTTCATCGGGTATGGGCGGGATAGGAAGTGACAAAGAACAAATGCTTGGATTTTGGGATGGTGGGTATTCACAGTTTTTGACCACACTTGGTTTCTTTTGCAGGAATTTTTCGTTTGTTGTAATTATGAACTTAATTTAGAAATGCTTTTGAAATAAAACTTTTGTGTTTAATAAACAAATGTAATTTTTAAATGAAGACGGCGGTGGACTGGAGTGCGTGTAAATAGTTTAATCACTGTTCCCTGAATCCACGGCCTACTATGAAAGGCAGATACAATATTGTTACTATTTGTTGCTAATGTATTTAACAGCAGTTTTCTAATGGGTGATGAATTTGTGTGCCTTCAGATGCGTCAAACGCTCATTGGCTTGGTGTGTTTAGAAATGTTTTTTGATATTCACTGCAGCAGAACATATTTGTGAATGAATTGTATTGTCATGTAGGGTAGTAAATAGAGAACGTAAGAATGCCAAAGATTTCAAGTCCAAGTCAAGTCTCAGGTCAGTTGTTGGAGTACAAGTCAAGTCATTTTTTTGTGATTTAAGTCGCAGACTCGAGTTTCCATCTCTGATATCAGCCGTTAGAGTGTGCGTTGATCTTCGAATTCTGACCGGAAAGAGGGACACCTCAAGCGATGAGGGCAGAGTGCACAGCCCTGGCTCGACCGAACATGTTCAATCAGTGTTTGGCTGTGTGTGTGAGAATAGGCCCTATGACTGAGCTTGAGTTCACACAGTCACGCGATCATTTCCTCACACACTCCAAGGCAAGGCAAGTTTATTTATATAGCACATTTCATACACAATGACAATTCACAGTGCTTTAAATACAAAATAAGAATACCATGTGTAATAATTAAAAATAAAAACAAGGATAATTAAAACAGCTGTAAAGAGAATAAAAAAAATAATACAATAAAATGCAGATGAATAGATCCCTATCTGCCTGATTCTCTAAATGCGGTCACCCCTATCAATGTCTCCTGGACCTTACAAGTCAGTCCAGGACGGGCTCCTGTAAGGGACGTTACCTTAATCACTGGCGTGATTTCAATTCTCCCAGAATTTCTTAATCACCCCCGCGATCTCAATCCTTTGCCCCGCAGGGCCTCCCCTTTCTTGAGTCTGCACTACAGAATGAAGCGAAGCAAAGCACACTGCTCTCCTTTCCAATCTCCTCCAGTCAGACAGCCCTAAACAAAATTAACAATCAACAGATACATAAGAAAAAGAAATATACAGTTGTGAAGAGAATTAAAAGAATAAATGATTTATAGATAAATCCAAAGATAAGAACAAAGGTAAACTCAAACAGTTAAAAAAATAATAAAAGATGATGCATAGATAAGATACGGTGCAATCAGCGGGACATACAGTGGCACAGTGCTCATTCAGTAAAGGCACAGCTGGACAGATGTGTTTTAGTGTGGACGTACAGTGGTACACAGTGCTCATTCAGTAAAGGCACAGCTGGACAGATGTGTTTTGAGTCTGGATGTACAGTGGCACATTGCTCATTCAGTAAAGGCACAGCTGGACAGATGTGTTTTGAGTCTGGACGTACAGTGGCACAGTGCTCATTCAGTAAATGCACAGCTGGACAGATGTGTTTTGAGTCTGGACGTACAGTGGCACACAGTGCTCATTCAGTAAATGCACAGCTGGACAGATGTGTTTTGAGTCTGGACGTACAGTGGCACAGTGCTCATTCAGTAAAGGCACAGCTGGACAGATGTGTTTTGAGTTTGGGCGTACAGTGGCACACAGTGCTCATTCAGTAAATGCACAGCTGGACAGATGTGTTTTGAGGCTGGACGTACAGTGGCACAGTGCTCATTCAGTAAAGGCACATCTGGACAGATGTGTTTTGAGTCTGGACGTACAGTGGCACACAGTGCTCATTCAGTAAAGGCACAGCTGGACAGATGTGTTTTGAGTCTGGATGTACAGTGGCACAGTGCTCATTCAGTAAAGGCACAGCTGGACAGATGTGTTTTGAGTCTGGACATACAGTGGCACAGTGCTCATTCAGTAAATGCACAGCTGGACAGATGTGTTTTGAGTCTGGGCGTACAGTGGCACAGTGCTCATTCAGTAAAGGCACAGCTGGACAGATGTGTTTTGAGTCTGGTACAGTGGCACAGTGCTCATTCAGTAAAGGCACAGCTGGACAGATGTGTTTTGAGTCTGGACGTACAGTGGCACAGTGCTCATTCAGTAAATGCACAGCTGGACAGATGTGTTTTGAGTCTGGACGTACAGTGGCACACAGTGCTCATTCAGTAAAGGCACAGCTGGACAGATGTGTTTTGAGTCTGGACGTACAGTGGCACAGTGCTCATTCAGTAAAGGCACAGCTGGACAGATGTGTTTTGAGTCTGACGTACAGTGGCACAGTGCTCATTCAGTAAAGGCACAGCTGGACAGATGTGTTTTGAGTCTGGACGTACAGTGGCACAGTGCTCATTCAGTAAAGGCACAGCTGGACAGATGTGTTTTGAGTCTGGACGTACAGTGGCACAGTGCTCATTCAGTAAAGGCACAGCTGGACAGATGTGTTTTGAGTCTGGACGTACAGTGGCACAGTGCTCATTCAGTAAATGCACAGCTGGACAGATGTGTTTTGAGTCTGGACGTACAGTGGCACACAGTGCTCATTCAGTAAAGGCACAGCTGGACAGATGTGTTTGAGTCTGGACGTACAGTGGCACACAGTGCTCATTCAGTAAAGGCACAGCTGGACAGATGGGTTTTGAGTGTGGACGTACAGTGGCACAGTGCTCATTCAGTAAAGGCACAGCTGGACAGATGTGTTTTGAGTCTGGACGTACAGTGGCACAGTGCTCATTCAGTAAAGGCACAGCTGGACAGATGTGTTTTGAGTCTGGACGTAGAGTGGCACACTGCTCATTCAGTAAAGGCACAGCTGGACAGATGTGTTTTGAGTCTGGACGTACAGTGACACAGTGCTCATTCAGTAAATGCACAGCTGGACAGATGTGTTTTGAGTCTGGACGTACAGTGGCACACTGCTCATTCAGTAAAGGCACAGCTGGACAGATGTGTGTTGAGTCTGGATGTACAGTGGCACATTGCTCATTCAGTAAAGGCACAGCTGAACAGATGTGTTTTGAGTCTGGACGTACAGTGGCACAGAGCTCATTCAGTAAAGGCACAGCTGGACAGATGTGTTTTGAGTCTGGATGTACAGTGGCACAGTGCTCATTCAGTAAATGCACAGCTGGACAGATGTGTTTTGAGTCTGGACGTACAGTGGCACAGAGCTCATTCAGTAAAGGCACAGCTGGACAGATGTGTTTTGAGTCTGGACGTACAGTGGCACACAGTGCTCATTCAGTAAAGGCACAGCTGAACAGATGTGTTTTGAGTCTGGACGTACAGTGGCACAGTGCTCATTCAGTAAATGCACAGCTGGACAGATGTGTTTTGAGTCTGGACGTACAGTGGCACAGTGCTCATTCAGTAAAGGCACAGCTGGACAGATGTGTTTTGAGTCTGGACGTACAGTGGCACAGTGCTCATTCAGTAAATGCACAGCTGGACAGATGTGTTTAGAGTCTGGATTTGAATGTGGCTACTGTTGAGCACATCTGATCTCTTCTGGAAGCTGGTTCCAGCTCGTGCACAATAGCTAAACACAGACTCTCCTTGCTTTGAGTGAACTCTTGGTATTTCTAACTGACTTGATCCTGATGATCTGAGTGATCTGTTGGGTTTGTATTTAATCAGCATATCTGCAATGTATTGATGTCCTAGGCTATTAAGTGATTTATATACCAGTAATAATATTTTAAAATCTATTGTAAATGTAACTGGAAGCCGGCAAAGACCTGAGGACTGGCGTGATATGGTCATATGTTCTGGTTCTGCTCAGCGTTCTGTATGAGCTGCAGCTGTCTAATAGTCTTTTGGGAAGGCGGTGGGAAGACCATTACAATAGTCCACCCTGCTGGTGATGAAAGCATGAACGAGTTTCTCTAAAGCCTGGAAACAAAGCATCTGATTCTTGTAAATTTTTCAGATGATAGTAAGCTGATTTAGTTATTGCTTTGACATGAAAACTGAAACTCAGATCTGACTCAAAATCACACCATGATTCCTGACTTGATCTTTAGTTGTTTTATAGCCTCAAGATATGTTCTTGAGAATTTCATCTTTGCCATAAGTTCGGTTTGTCTTTGTTTAACTGAAGATAGTTTAGCACATCCAGTTATTGCTTCATCACTGCATTTGCACAGGAGTCAATGGGGCTATAGTCATTAGGTGATAGTGCTAAGTAGATCTGGGTGTCAGCATAGCTGTGGTAAGCCATTTGGTTCTCTCTCATTATTTGGCTCAGTGGGAGCATGTACAGGTTGAATTGGAGTGGTGCAAGAATTGACCCTTGTGGGACTCCGCAGGCTCACAATAAGGAGTGCCTGATGGCCGGGCCAGCGTGAAAGACACTCGGGCCAGAAGGCGGGACTGTCACTTGCCGAGACGTGCTTCATCTTCAGGCGTTCTGCTGGATTTTCCTCATGACAGCGGTTAGTGTTAGTGTATGATCGGTATGAATTTTGCGGGATTGCGTAATTCTACTAATCCCAGATTTCGCTCACATCAGAAGCGCGCACACACATACCGTAATAAAGCCGCCTCTGAAATACATATGCAAACATTTGCTTCTTTCCAGCTTGTTATTGGTCAAATACACTAAAACATGTCTCTGAGTGCACATCTTGAAGAGTATTAGCGTAAACAGTTCAGGAAGAATGAGTTACAGGAACAGTGTTTAGGATGTATGCGTGTTAGTTCATTTAATACAGACTCTGTTAGGTCTTAAAGGACAGCAGTTATTTGAGGACATGCTCAGCGGACTTTGACCTGAGCGCTCGGCACATGCCTTTAACGGAGACAGCATGCGATCGCGATTCAGTTCACGGATTATTAGGTTTTAACGATCAAATAAATGCGATGAGTCCTGAAGAGTATTCGGGTAAACAAAGTTGGTATGTCTTTACGGATGAACGACAGAGTTGAGTTGGAAATCGGAGTGTTCCAATTAATTTGGTCCATGCAGCTCTTAAAGGGCGGACCTCATATTCTGTGTGATTAATGTTTATCAAACAACAACATACAAATAGAAAATCACCACATGATTGACTGAATAACTTTAATTTATGTATTAGGAATCCGTGTACAATTAATTTATAGAGACAGACTAAGCTGGGGATTTAATTTCTATCTTGATTGCTACTAAATAGACTGTAGCTGAAAAATAAAGCACTGTTTGTCATATTGGTAATTTGCATTTTGGCAAGATAAAATTAAAAATAAATATCTATATGGTAATTATAAAATTACATTACAAAAGTATTAAATTACATATTATGAAATAAGATTTTGGTCATCCCAACCTGTTGAGAATAGTGAAAGTCAACATGACTGATAATGTGATGTAAACAGAAGGATGCACACTGGCATGTAATTATTGCAATAAGGCAGGGGAATGGTCAAGAGCAGGAAGGACATGCTGCCCAAGTGAGTTTTTTTTTACATATATAAAACAATGAATAGTAAGTTCTGGCATATTATTCAGACTGACTGTTTGGGCAGTGGACGATTCAGTATCGGGAGGTATTTTAGTCTGGAGGACAGACACTAGAGGACATACATGAAAAAACAGAAAATAACAGGGCGGTGTCCGGAGGACAAAATACGGATAAATAATAGGGGGAAACACGGAGGCGATAAGTTAGACATCAAACAGCTGCACTTTATTCCCGCAGAACTCTAACAAGAGTCCGTCACAAACTCCATTTCCGTCCACAGCATTACTTAATAAACCAGAGATAACTGAATGTTAACAGAAAACAGGAAATAATCCGCACACATGGGAGCTCGGCGCAGTGCGCACACACAGGCCCTCCAACAGGGCGGCGCTCTTAGCCACACTATTTTCCTACTCATTACATATTTCCCCGGCCAAAAAAGGCTGCCCTCAGCCGTACACAGCAAGTGAGCACTTGTTATTCCACTACTCATACATGACTTAGTAAAAGTTAACAAGACATGGGGTAGATAATGTACAGGCGTACAAGCATACATTTTTGCACAGCATACATTATTTTAGTAACACTTAAGAAAATATGACCGCAACACAAACGTGAAACTCAATTTTCCTCATTTAAGAACCATGAACATGCAAAAGCGTTCACGCAACATTTCAACAATCTATCATCCATATTACAAGTCAAATCTTTGTGTGTGGTAGGGGTTAGTCCACCTGTTCACAGTCCAGTCAGAGGTAACTCTAGGGGCCTGTCTCTGTCTCAGTGCATAACGCTGACCTGATTTGCAATTTTGGGAATAACCGTCTGATGTCAAGTCATACACATCCCCACCATCAATACTGTCTGGTGCAAGGTCAAGTGAGAGTTCAGAACACTGTACTTTTAAATTTTCATCTGAGTTCAAAGTTTCTGTCGAGCTGTCAGTATCAACCCTCTGGTCAGCATTAACAGATTCCTCTCGGTCTGTTTGAGGATCAACGTTTTCATTCAAAGGTAGTGACCTATCAACACCATCCTTGGAACTCGCTGTAAGCATGGCTGTGTCCGTGAATAGAAAGGCTGAAGATTTACTACATGAAACACCAGCATCTTCTCCGTGTCCACATTCGAAAGTTTGTAGTTGACACATGACAGTTTCTTTGAGATGCTAAATGGTCCAGCATACACAGGGCCAGCTTAGCTGTAAAGCTTGCATCAGCGTCAGATTTTGGATGAGTCTTAACCCTTACTAAGTCGACCAGCATATGTCACGTCGTCGCCTTTGGTCATAGTAGTGCTTTCATATGGCTCGCACCCAAAGTGGCTCTGGCATGATCGTGAGCAACTTTTAAGGATGCTTTCAAGCTCTCAGGGTAAAGCATGTCAGGATCATCCACTCCATCCGTGCAGTTGCGTTATTAAAAGTTCGTCTCAACTCAGCCATATATCAACATCGGAGAGTGACCCGTGCTCGTGGGGTGCTGTCAAGAAAGCAAAGCAGATTTGCGGAAGATACTTGTCCCACAGGTGCTTGCATACGCCGCGTGGCAGTTTTAAGCGTTGGTTCACTCTCTCAGTGGCGTTTGTTTGCGGGTGATGCGCTGTTGTGAGCGGTGTTCAGTACCAAGGGCAGCCACCACATGCTCAAAAGCTTGCTCACAAACGGGTCCCACGATCTGATGAGGTAGGTTGGCGCATCATGCCGGGCAAATATCTCACTCAGAAACTTACTGCTGCCACTTGAGCCGTCGCTGACCGCACTGCGCTTCTATCCACTTTGAAAGTAGTCAGCGAAAGATTAGATATTCGTTGCCACTCTGAGTCACAGGAAGTGGACCAACAAAATCTACACCCATGTATTCCCAGGGTTTCACTGGTTTAACCGGAACCATAAGGCCTGCTGGTTTCCTTTGGCTCGGCTTGGCACACAGGACATGAGATAACATATCTTTTCACGTCTGCTGCCATTTTGGGCCAAAAAGAACCTTTGTTTCAGCCTGGCCAGCGTTTCGTCACGCCCAGATGGCCAGCTGTAGGATGGTCATGATAGTATTTGAGTACAGTGGGTCGAATAACTGTTGGGACATGTAACAAGCTGCTTCATTGGGTGGAGACTGCAGGTTATCTTTGGGCTGAAATAAAGTAGACCATCATGAATGACATGCACTTCATCTGAGCCACCCTCTTTAAGGTTTGAAAGACTGCCAACCACGGGGCCCCATTCTGTAACTGCCTCAACTGCTCTCTGTCTGTGATTTCGATTGAGGAGAGACTGCGTAGATCCAACCCAGCAATGACCGCATACGGCGGAAGAATGTCAATAGGCCCCTCACAATGCGGCAGTGGGCTGCGTGACAAAGTCGAACTTTATTCTGAACACCCGGCCTGTGAATGATGTTAAAATCAAAATCTTGTAGGCGTAGGGACCACCTTGCCAGTCGTCCAGAGGGTTGGGCGGGTCATCAGCCACCTCAGGCTGCTGTGGTCAGTATAAATGGTTACATGAAGGCCCTCAATGTAAGGTCTGAAATGTTCCAGAGCCCAAATCACTCCTAAACACTCCTTCTCAGGCGTTGAGTAAGGCCTTTCTGCTTTGTGCAATGTTCTGCTGAAAGATACAACCACATCTCGCCCCATGTCATCCTTCTGCATCAGGGGCACCAAGTCCTAAGTCACAGGCATCAGTGTGGGCGAAGAATGCGTGTGAAATCAGGAGGCACAGAATGGGTTCAGGCGTAAGGCAGTTTTCAAGTAATCCATGAGCCTGACAACCATCATCTCAGTCAAATGGTGTTTCCTTTCTGGTGAGCTTGAAGAGTGGCTCTGCTGCATAGCTTGGAATGAATCGTCTGTAATAGCTTGTGAGGCCTGAAATCCTCTCACTTGTTTCAGATCCGTCGGCGTTCTGAAACCAATGACCGCTTCCACCTTCTTTGGATCAGGAGAAATACCATCTGGAGTGACCCTGTATCCCAAGAAGATGAGTTCATTCAAGCAGAACTGACACTTCTTTAGCTTGAGTGTAAGACCAGCTGACTTAAGTCTTGACAGGACTTCCCAGAGATCTTGCAAGTGTTGCTCAAGGTCGGGATGCAATGGCGATATCATCGAGATATACTGCAACATTTATATATCAAACCAGGAACATTGTTCATCACCCTCTAAAATGTAGCTGGGGCGTTACAGAGGCCAAAGGAGAACTTTAAATTGAAATAGGCCACAGTGTGGCTGTCTTTGGCCTTGACTGTTTTCAACTGACACCTGCCAGTACCCGAGACAAATCAAGAGTTGAAAGAAATTTTCCATGAGCCAGGAAATCCATTCGTCGACTCTGGGCAGAGGATAAGAATCTTTAAGTGTCAGGTGATTGAGGCCTCTGTAGTCTCATAAAACCTGTGCTCTCCACATGGCTTTTGACAATTACACAGGTGCAGCCCACGGGCTGGAAGGCGGCTCGATGATGTTTATTCCAGCATCATCTGAATCTGTTCCTCAATGATTTGTTTCTTAGCTGGTGAGGTCCGATGGCGGGAGGTGAACTGGTTTCGCATCACCCGTATTGATTCGTGCTCCCCAATGAAATCGACCCAAGTGTCCATCAAACAAGTCCCAAAAGTCTTTAAGAATATCCACAATTTCTCTTTTGTTCCCTTTCCAGACAAGCCATCTCAACTTTCTCATCCAGAGCAGTCTGGCAGACATCCACAAACATCAAGCTCCCAAGCTCGGGTGCCTCCGACCACTCCTCAAAACTTCTTGGGGGTATATTCACCTAGGGTCACCGTCCTTGATGGGATGTCAATGCTAACGGATGCTCGCAGCATAAAATCCATCCCTAAGATGATCGGAGATGACAGATCAGGGATAATGACAAACCGATGGTAGTTTTACCCTGGAGGCCAATGTTTAACCAGACAACACCAGTAGGAGTGCAAGCGGCACTGCTGGCAAGCTGAATTGGGGAAAAGTCAAGGTTGAACCTTCTGAGAATGCTGCAAGACATCAGAAATCATATTTGACGAACTGCTGAGAGTGCACCTGTGTCCAATGCTGCGTCGATGGCCTTATGACAGAAATTGACTTTAATAATAAATGGCGTGTTCCAAAAGAAGTAGAAATCACGGTCTTCCACATGGCCAAGGACAAGCGACTCAGACATAAGGCTGGGTTGGCGCATTTATCTTCTGGAGGAGGATTGCCTCCGTGAAGCGTCCTCCCTTTGAAGTTTACCTTCTGCGAACCGGTTGATTTCCTCCTCTCTTTCCATGTATGTTGCAGCTGTCTTGTCTTCATTAGGTTTCTGCGGCTCATTCACCGGACTTGTCAGTTTTCAGTTGATGGAAAGAATTCAGTTTGGAGCAGGGTTGCAGTTTGGACAGTTTCTAGATGTGAAACCTGGTGCAGAACACTTGAAACAGTAAGTTTCACGTTCCTGCTTCTCTACTTTGGTTCATTCGGCTGTCAGGGCCAAGAGCAGAGTGCAGCTGTGGCGCGCATTAAGAGATCTATGACTGAAATAATTTGCACCATACAGTGCAACTCTGTAGCGCTCAAGTGCATGCTTGCAAATAAGATCAATCTGCTCCTGTTCAGGTGGTGGAGATTTCAGCTTCTTGAATTCAGATAACAAGTGTGCTACAAATGTTGGAAATGGTTCTCCTTGAGCTTGAACACGGTCAAGAATTCCTCTCCAGACACTCTCTTGGTTATCCGATAGAAGGAACACAGTCTTGAACAGGGTGCAGAACTGTGTCCAAGGCTAACGTGTGAACTCAGCACTGAAAACCACTTCCTGGGTTCTTTAGCTAACACTGAAAGCCACACTATTTTCCTATTACAAACTGTTTTCTCATTTGTCCTTTGTATGTTTGTTCTGTTGTGTTAGGCTTTTTGGAGTTGAGTCAACCCTTAAGGTTACATGGATCAAAACAATAACTAGGCCTATTTTATTTTATTTATTACTTTTTGTGGTGGGGCCAGTGAAAATTTTGGCTGGGCAAGTAAAATTTGAACCACTCAGAGAAAAATCCTTAGCGTTGAGCCCTGCTCCGCAAGTCATGGATGTCCAGTCAGACTTATGGTCACCTATACTTACATAATAACTTCTCCCTTCTAAGTCGACCTGAACCATTTAAGGACCATCCCAGAAAGCCCGACCCAGTTTTCCAGCCTGTCAAGAAGTATGTTGTGGTCAACAGTGTCGAATGCAGCACTGGTCAGTAGCACCAGAATTAGATGCACGAATATTCGCCACGAAATTTTAGTAAAAATGGCCCAAAAGTGCATTTTCAGTTTCTGAAGACTTTTATCACGAAACAATCGGGAAATGTTGTGATAGCGCAAACAGAAACATGCATTCTGGTCTAAACCATAGAGTCTAAACAAGCAACATGTCTGCATGTGGGCGTAGGTTCATCTCACATCTGATGACATCTATAATATGGGATGTAACTTGAAAATAATGCTTTGTTTCTGTTTCTGTCGATGGATACGCGTGCTGGCTCCTCAGTGATACACTACAACAACAGCGATAATAAAGAAAACTCAACGGCCTCTCTATCTTTGTTCAGTGCATGCGAGTGCTGCCGTATGTTGGAATATGACCAGTCGTTTCTCGTCTTCACGGGTGTAGGCCAGAAAAATGAGAACTCATGCTGTGAGAAGATCCGTCGTGCACTCATCCCAAAGCGCGCAAATATCGAGTTCTCTTTCAAGTCTTGCGCTTACGGACAAACTCACACAAAAGTATGTCAACATGTCCATCTTGATGAGTATCCTTGCAGACATAGTCTGTATATGCCTTAAGTGAACTGTATACAGTCGAGAAAGGCAGATATCCCTGCATCAGGTCTTAAAGGGTCAGTCGCCTTTACTGCGATTTGTTTAATCTCAAACAAAGACAAGGACATCTCTCACTGCTATTGATTGAATAGCTTTTGTAAGTTTAATAAGGATTAATCTTTAATTTAAACAGTTAGATATGCAGTTATTTTATGTTTGATTACTTTATTATATTTCTGTACCTTTCTGCAGGCCATTAGGCTGTACATTATATTTAATGCACACATGAGTGAGGTCAAGTTCAACATTTTTAGTTTGAATTTTATTTTATACTGTGCATTGTTGCAATGCTAAATAAATATTTGCATAATTTGTAATTGATTTATTATTTGAAACTTTAATATTAATTTATGCAATGCAATGCCTTGATTTTAGTAAAGTTACACAGTCGTAGCCATAAATGCAATGGTACTAATAATTAGCATCATTTATTTGGTGTTTGGTTTTGACTTTGGCCTTGGTTTCCTCTTTTAGGTCGGTTTGCCAAATTTTGATTTGGCATCCTAACCAGAATTGATGTTTTGCCTGTATCTGTATTTAGGCCAGGGTAGGCAAGTTCAGTCCTAGAGAGCTGCTGTCCTGCAGAGTTTAGCTCAACCCTAATCAAACACACCTGAACAAGCTCATCAGTGTCTTCAGGATTACTAAAGCTACAGGCAGGTGAGGGTTTTTCAGGGTAGGAGTCAAACTCGGCAGGACAGCGGCTCTCTAGGACCGATCTTGCCTTCCCCTGATTTAGGCGAATATCATTTATAATCTTTATGAGCGCTGTTTCTGTGCTGTGATGTGGTCGGAAACCAGATTGAAAATTGTCAAAGTATCCGTTTGAGCTTAAGAATTTGTTCAGCTGACTGAAGACAACTTTTTCAATGATCTTGCCTATGAAGGGGAGATTTGAGATTGGTCTGTAGTTGCTCAATATGGAGTTATCCAGATTTCTCTTTTTCAGAAGAGGCTTAACTACTGCGGTTTTAAGGGAGTTTGGAAAAGTCCCATTGAGAAGTGATGAGTTTACCACTTCTAGCAGATCTGCTTCTAAACAGTTAAACACACTTTTGAAGAAAGAAGTGGGGAGTGTGTTAAGGCGCAGGTTGATGTTTTAAGGTGCTGTACCGTTTCTTCTAAAATTTTACAATCAATCGCTTCGAAATCAGACATAGTAACTTTCTGAGGTTGTGGTCTGATCTGACTGACCCCAGAGCAGCTCAAGGATGTGCTGATCGCCTTCCTGATATTATTGATTTTCTCGGAAAGAAGGAAACAAACTCACTGCATTTGCTGTCAGAGAGCATTTCACTGGGGTTTGTCAGTCTCTCTACAGTCGCAAAAAGAGTGCGCGTGTTGTTTATGTTTATAATATTTGAGAAGAAGGTCTGTCTAGCTTTGACTAGCTCCACATTGAAATCATGAAGGCTGTCTTTATAGATGTTATAATGGACTACAAGTTTTGTCTTCCGCCACATGCGTTCAGATTTCCTGCATTGTCTTTTCATTATTTGCACTGCTGTTGAGTTTCTCAGGTGCTTTCTGTCTGCCACTCTTTTCTTGACTTTCTCAGGAGCAATATCATCGATTACACTCTTAACTTTTGAGTTAAAGGAGTCAAGGAGAGAATCAACAGAGTCTGCGGATATGCTTGGTGTTAGAGATATAGCCTTCATAAATAGCTCACTAGTGTTCTCATTTAAGCTTCTCTTTTTGACAGAGACAGATCTAGCTTCAATGGCAGGAGAGATTGAAATATCAAAGAAAATACAGAAATGATCAGACAGTGCCATATCCTTAACAACAATTGATGAAATGTTTAGACCCTTGCTGATAAGTAAGTCTAGAGTGTGTCCACGATTGTGTGTGGGACCATGTACATGCTGTGTCAAATCAAAAGTGTTAAGAACAGTCATGAGCTCTTTTGTTGTACTGGATTCAGCATTGTCTATGTGAATGTTAAAATCCCCAGCAATGGCAAAACAATCAAACTCTGAGGAGATTATTGATAACAGCTCTGTAAAGTCCTCAGTAAAGGATGGAGAGTATTTTGGAGGCCTGTAAACAATGATAAGCAGGATCGTGGAGCACCTTTAACACAATACCCAGATATTCAAAGACAGATAGTCACCAAATGACACTTGCTTACATTGATAGACATCTTTAAAAGAGCAGCAATACCCCACCTCTTCTAAACGCTCTGGACATACTCATAAAAGTAAAGTTAGGAGGGGCTGTTTCATTGAGGATTGTTGCACTGCAGTTTTCTTCTAGCCACGTTTCATTTAGAAGCAAAAAATCTAGGTTGTTTTTAGTTATTAAGTCATTGACTAGAAGTGATTTGTTTTAAAGTGAGCGGATGTTTAAAGTGCTAACTTTACAGTCTTACTTATTGTCCCACTGTAATATTAGTTTGATGTGTAATAGGCAGCAGATTAGATTAGTTTGCCAGACGGATTGAAAAGGCTTTAGATTTTCTATCACGTAACAGAACAGAAACAGAGAAAGAAATAGGCACACTGGATTCCGCTTGTTCCAGATGTGTGCAGATAAATGATGAAGGATGTTTAATGTAATCATTTAATTTAGTGTGTGATGTTTGTTCATTCAGAGTCAGTGGAGGAGCTCAAACTCATCAGATTCTCCTGCAGCTTCATCATGGCTGATCCACAAGGATCCACAGATGGAGATTTCTCTCAGGGATGAGTGCTTTCAACACACACTGATCAATATTGTGTTTCATCACAGAAAATAATCACACACACACACACACACACACACACACACACACACACACACACACACACACACACACACACACACATATAAGAATAAGTCCAGTAATCTAAAGGATTAAACTGAATCTGTTCTCTGTTCCAGTTCAGTCAGCAGAAGAGCTCAAACCCAGAGTCCAGCTGTGTGTCTATGAAGAGTGACCGCTCTATGGATCAGCCAATAGGGTTTAAGAGCAGAGACACACGGCCTGATCTCAGGTATATCATCTCTATAACAGTTATGCTTATGGTATTTGATTGTTTTATAAAGATGTTATTAATATACAGCAGTGTACAGGGATGTGCAGAGAGTTCTTCAGGGGCAGGGGCTCAAATGTATCTTAATTTGTTTTTGTTCATATATATAAATATATATATATGGGTGTGTGTTTGTGTAAAGTGTGGAAACTATATTTTAACATTTATGTTTTTGCAAGAAGTCTCTTATGGTCATCAAGCCTACATTTATTTATTCAAAATACAGAAAAAGCATTAGCCTAATATTGTGTAATATTATTACATGATGTTCTTTTAACTTTTTATTGATCAAAGAATCTGGAAAAGAGTAGCCAATCACAGCAGGTTATAAAAATATTAAGCAGCTCAACTGTTTCCAACATTGACATCAAATCCTCATTTTAGAATGATTTCTGAAGGATCATATGACCCTGAAGACTTTAGTAATGATGATAAATTCAGCTTTACCCCAGTGAAAACAAAGCATGCTAAGTATACTTGCAGCCAGACACATTCTCAGTATACTTGAAGTGTGTTAATGATTAGTAAAATTGAAGTGTGCTATTTTTGAAACAACTAATTTTTATGAAGTATTAGTTGTAATTAAATTGTGTTAAAGCATAGCTTTAAGTGTATTTAGTGTACTTTTATGTGCTAATGGAACAACTTTAAGTATAGGGACTAATTACATACTTGATTAGTGATATTAAATGTGCTTTATTTGTATTATAAGTAGTTGTGGGCATAGATAATTTTTTTAATCTAGATTAATCTCACTGTGATCTTGGCATTAATCTAGATTAAAATGGCTCATTTGAATTCTGACAAAGGCATTCAGAATTAGCCTGATGCCAGCCTACACAATATAATAAAGTCCTTTCTCACGCCAGTCTACACTTCACATGATTGGCCTGGAGGTGCCGGTGGCACTTGGGCTCCATTAACTTTGATAGTTTCATCAAATAGTAAACGGTGTATCAATATACATAAATACAAGTAAATGCAACACTACTACTGACCATTAATGCGACTTTTGCTGCTGCATGGTTTTGTTTGTTGTCAGTTAACATCCATTTTGTCAGCGATGCAATTTGATTTATAAAATGAGACAAACATGAAATCGTTCCACAAATGTTAGTTTGTCTGTCCATATCATTTTCAACCGATTTATGAATTAGAACGCTCCACTTCACATTGTCCAATGGAATCTGAACTTGTTCTACCAGATCACGATTGGTTGTTGTATTAGCCTATACATGACAAGCGGGCATTATGTAATATTTTAAAATATATAATATATATTGTTTGAGAGGATGTTTTCCCCATAAAGCCACAGACACTCTCTGAAAGAACCAAATGTGGCTCGAGAGCCGTTTCGAACAGACTGAGGAAAATCAGTCAGTAAAGCATACGCATCCCATAGTACCGCCTCAGATCGACTGATATGAAAAAATAAACAGAAGTTTTCCGACTCTTGAGCCGTTTGTTAGTATTGTACACATTGTCATGTTATTATAAGTGACATTTATTTTGTTTTATTGACCACAAATATTATCATTGATATTTGTCTGAGAGAGCACTCTTGATTAATGTTGAGCACCAGCTCCACCCCCCCACACACACTTTTTCTATGGTGTGTGTTATTGTAATGCTGTTCTAATGTGTGTGTGCACGCTCAGTCCAATGTACGCTTGAGTGAAGCAAGAGATGACCGCTCTACAGCTGACTCCAGTTTTATTATATTTATCCAGTTTGCAAGTATAATTTGTAGCAGATAAATGTGGGGATAATTAAAGTTTGAGACACTAAACACCACTGAGTTACAGGCGTTACAGCAAAAGTGTTACAGCACTCCTGATCTTTCCTAAAGCCGGACATACACTGTGTGATTATTAGCTTTATTTTCAGTGATGATTGTTACAGTGTTGGTGTGGCTGAATGATTAATTGCATTTGCGATAGTATCGCGATGTGATGAAACACGGTTTTGTAACCGCAAAGCTGCATAACAGTCTGGTCATGTGACACGCGAGAATAAGCAGTTTGCAGAAGGAGCATCAACTTTTCACGTTACGCCTACAGGCCTGGCCTAAAGACAATAACTATTCGTATTTTATCGATCTAATATTGTGTTGGTCATACTATACAATAGAGGAAGGAGAAAATATTCTCTCTCCAATGATTCTGGATCGATTCTGAGTTTAGATTTGAACTGCAGGTGCGATGGCGCTGTGTGTGTTTAGAAACACACACACACACACACACACACACACACATATAGAATGATCCCAGTAATCTAAAGGATTAAACTGAATCTGTTCTCTGTTCCAGTTCAGTCCAGCAGAAGAGCTCAAACCCAGAGTCCAGCTGTGTGTCTATGAAGAGTGACTGGTCAATGGAGCCGCCAATGAAGTTTAAGAGTGGAGACACGCCTGATCTCAGGTATATCATCTCTATAACAGTTATGCTTATAGTATTTGATCTTTATGAAGTTGTTATTAATATACAGCAGTCTAATGAGTTCAGATCCTGTGTGTATTAATGATGATCATTGTGCTCTTGTGTAAAGCTCTATGTATTGTATTGTTAATACATTCACACACTGTAAAAGCTGTTGGTCTGTTACTCAGTTAATGACACAATTACATCAATATCAGTGTGTCTGATTCTTTACCCTCTTCATTCTGATTTAAGGGCAAATCTTCAATCCAGACCAGTTCAAAACAAAACTGTGTTCACGCCTGAGATTCAACCACAAGACTTTAATGAAAGCATGTGTCCTGGTTTCAGGTAAAATGTGGGACTTTTGTTGTGGTTTAATTTTAGGAGCTGCGATGACATCACACATCACTCAAACACATGATTAGTGATTGACACATTTCAGAAACCGTATGATGTTCTGTGTCCCATAATACAGCAAACAAATCATCCATTCTGTGATCTATGGCTATTTACTTCTCTAACTTGTGTAATAATGTGGTATTTTAATCTCACAGCCATGACTCTAAACCTGCTGAAGTCCTCGACACACTGAGATCAAATCTGAGGAAGAAGTTTGAGTGTTTGTGTGAGGGAATATCAAAACAGGAAACCCAACACTCCTGAATGAGATCT
Source organism: Gobiocypris rarus (assembly GCA_023029165.1). Classification (NCBI taxonomy): domain Eukaryota; kingdom Metazoa; phylum Chordata; class Actinopteri; order Cypriniformes; family Gobionidae; genus Gobiocypris; species Gobiocypris rarus. The sequence goes on from CM040911.1 coordinate 51,112,587, forward strand.
ACACAGAGCTCTACATCACAGAGAGTGAAAGTGGAGAGATCAATAATGAGCATGAGGTGAGACAGATTGAGACACAGTCCAGGAGAGCAGAAACAGAGGACACAGCGATCAAATGCAGTGACATCTTTAGACCTTTACCTGGACAAGACAAACCCATCAGAACTGTGCTGACAAAGGAGTCGCTGGCATTGGAAAAACAGTCTCTGTGCAGAAGTTCATCCTGGACTGGGCTGAAGGGAAACAGAATCAGGACGTCCAGCTCATATTTCCACTTCCTTTCAGAGAGCTCAACTTGATGAAGGACAAAACACTCAGTCTTTCAGATCTTCTTCATGTCTTTTTCCCTGAAACCAAAGAAATGGAAATATCCAGTGATCAGTATAAAGTGTTGTTCATCTTTGATGGTCTGGATGAGTGTCTCTGTCTCTGGATTTTCAGAGCGATGTGAGGTTGTGTGATGTGACTGAATCAGCCTCAGTGGACGAGCTGCTGACGAACCTCATTGCGGGGAATCTGCTTCCCTCGGCTCTCATCTGGATCACCTCCAGACCCGCAGCAGCTGATCTCGTCCCCACTGAGTGTGTCCATCGAGTGACAGAGTGCGAGGCTTCAGTGACCCACAGAAGGAGGAATACTTCAGGAAGAGAATCAGTGATCCGAGTCTGGCCGACAGGATCATCTCACACCTGAAGTCATCAAAGCCTCTTTATTATGTGTCACATCCCAGTTTTCTGCTGGATCTCAGCCACTGTTCTGGAGAAGATGTTGAGTGGAGCAGAGACTGGAAAGATTCCCAAGACTCTCACTCAAATGTACACACACTTCCTGATCCTTCAGACCAGCATCAAACATGAGAAGGACTATGAGAAGAGAGTGAAAGATGAAGACATGATTGTCAAACTGGGGAAACTGGCGTATCGGCAGCTTGTGAAAGGAAACCTGATCTTCTATGAGGAAGACCTGAGCGAGTGTGGCATTGATGTGACAGAAGCATCAGTGTACTCAGGATTGTGCACTCAGATCTTCAGAGAGGAGTTGGGCTTGTATCAGGGAAAGTCTTCTGCTTTGTTCATCTGAGCCTTCAGGAACATCTAGCGGCTCTATATGTGCATCTCTCCTTTATAAACAAGAACATCAATGTGTTTGACCAGATCACCAAACCAACTAATGGAGACACCGCTTCACTGTCTGATCTCCATCAGAGAGCTGTGGATGAGGCTTTAGACAGTAAAAATGGGCATCTGGACCTTTTCCTTCGTTTCCTTCTGGGTCTGTCAGTGAAGTCTAATCAGAGTCTCTTACAAGAACTAAAGACACAGAAAGGAAACAGCTCTCACAACAATGAGAAAACAGTCGACTATATTAAAGAGAAGATCAGTGAGAATCCCTCTCCAGATAAATACATCAATCTGTTTCACTGTCTGAATGAACTGGGTGATCTTTCACTGGTGAGCGAAGCTCGACCTCATACGTATGGAGGATTACGTGCTGTGAAACTCTCCTCATCTCAGTGGTCAGCTTTAGTTTTTGTGTTGTTGTCCTCAGAGGAGACGATGCAGACGTTTAACCTGAGAGACTTAATTGGAGCCGGAAATTATAAGTAAGTAACACTGAGTTCAATCATTACAGTCTAAAACATTATGAACAAAGAGAAACACAGAGATCAGAGGTGTTTAAATCACGGGCACAGATTGATTTCTGGGATATTGTTCATACTTTGCGGGTGTTTCTCAAACGGAGGCTGTGTCCTAGTAAGGTTGCATATCTCGACTGCACGTCATCAAGCGCCTCTGAAGGCGTCTCAGTTTGAAGGATCCTTCGTTTCGCATCTTTAATTCAGCTCAATCACCCACAATCCTTTGCACACATTCACATTCATGAAGAAGACCTGCTGGAGAACGGCACTGAGCTTATCTGAGTTCATCATGAAATGTAAGACACAAATAATGTTTTCAGAGATGAAGGCACACGTGTTATCTTTTGTTTTGGTGTAAATGAATCAGTCGACACTAAACTGCCAATAATGTGAGCAACTGGAGACACAGACGGCTGTCATTCACTGCATTGCATTCATAGAACAGCCAGTTAATATAAAGATCTTTAATACAAAGTGTTTCCCAGAATGAAGTTTGAACAGTATTTTGGTGGCGTGACCGTGGGGGCGGGAACACGTGTGCCGTAGCCATGAGCCCTTACTAGAGCGTCTCATAGTGTTTAATGCTGAGGAGGACTGGAGTCTACAAGCCTCAGAAGGACTGGACTAGGAAAGACACAACCTCACTAGGATGCAGCCGTCCGTTTGAGACGCTCCCAATATCAATATGAGGGAGACTCCTGGAACTTCCCGGAGAGCTGGGATGTCTGATTATGGGAGTGAATCCGCTGAACTATTGATCGGAGTCGCTCCTGAAACTGTGATGGTTGACACAGTGATCACCATAGCAACGGATGGGACAGTAACCTCTGATGTCATCATAGATCTGAGCACTGAGTGTTGTAGTGTAAATGCAGACTAATAGACCGGACACAGAAACACTGACCAGAGAAAGAGACCACAGATCTGTGTCCGTTATAAACCAGCTTCATTAAAACAGCATTTGAGGGGATTTAATGTATTATTTACTTATGATATTAATTATTATTATTATTATTATCAGTAATAATTAACTCGGGCTCGACATTAAGCCTGTTCACGTGTTTGTCATTCCCATTGTCCGAGTAAAAAAATAGTTTGTCCAGAATTTTTGTTAGTGTTGTAAATATAATTTATTCTGAAGCAATATTCTCCAGTGTTCAAGCAGCTTTGACATGTTTAAATCTGCATATCTGTGATATTTGTACCTTTTATAAAGGGCATTTTTTCCATAATCGTATTAAATATGTTATGCTTCAGCTTTTGTTTTAAATTCTTAAATTTGATCAATAAAATAAATTACAATAAGACACTTATAGGACTTACCAATCAAATTAAATCATTTACACTAAAAAATGACAACTACATTCAATAAATGTTATGAGATTGTTTTAAATATTTAGAATATAGAAATAAGAAATGTTTAACCATGAAACTAAAGCACCAGTAGGTGGCGCAGGTGACTCGTAATAACCGAGTCATTGAGTCGCTCATTCAAACGATTCATTGAAGAATGAGGCTGTCGTTTATGAACAGGTCATTGAATCTTTGATTCAACCGATTCATTCAAGCGCTGAATCGTTCAGTAACACACTGTTGCTGTGAGAAGCGTTACGGTTCTGCTGTGATCTTTGTTTGGATCTATTTTCACTGCTGAAATAGAACAGAAACAGTCAATATTGCATCTGAAATGTAAGTGATTTCTCCTCGAGAGGCTGCACGAGCGTCAACAGCTCAACCTTGTTAACACCAGTTCATTATACATTATATCATTATTATCCACTCTCCATCGACACTTACACTAAATCAATGCACAATCATTCTTGCGGTTTGGTGATTCCCTAGATATCTTTTGTTATTGCCGTTTTAATCAGGATACTTGTCGGACACTTGCCCCTTCAAAATCCACTTGTCCCGGACAAGCGGACAAGCGTTAATGTCCAGCCCTGATTAACTTATTCTTTATGTTCAAACAGTGTCACAGTAAACACAGCAGATGAAGTTCTTCAGAAGATACTGCCTGTGGTTACAGCAACTAGATCAGCTGTGTAAGTAACACTGAGAACAATCATCACTTTGTGTTTGTGTGTGTGTGTGTGTGTGTGTGTGAGTGTGAGTGTGTGTGTGTGGACTGGTAATCCCTACGGTATGGGGACAAAATGTCCCCACAAAGATGGCAATATCCAAAATCCTTGTCCTTGTGGGGACATTTTTGGTCCCCATGAGGAAAACATCTTATAAATCACACTAAGTGATGTTTTTGAAAATGTAAAAATGCAGCATGTCTCCTGTGATGGGTAGGTTTAGGGGCAGGGGCAGTGTAGGGGGATAGAAAATACGGTTTGTACGGTATAAAATGCATTACGCCTATGGAATGTCCCCATAAAACATGGAAACACAACATGTGTGTGTGTGTGTGTGTGTGTGTGTGTGTGTGTGTGTGTGGTTACAGCAACTAGATCAGCTGTGTAAGTAACACTGAGAACAATCATCACTGTGTGTGTGTGTGTGTGTGTGTGTGTGTGTGTGTGTGTGTGTGTGTGTGTGTGTGTGTGGTTACAGCAACTAGATCAGCTGAGGAAGTAACACTGAGAACAATCATCACTGTGTGTGTGTGTGTGTGTGTGTCTGTGTGTGTGTGTGTGTGTGTGTGTGTGTGTGTGTGTGGTTACAGCAACTAGATCAGCTGAGTAAGTAACACTGAGAACATTCATCACTGTGTGTGTGTGACTGTGTGTGTGTGTGTGTGTGTGTGTGTGTGTGTGTGTGTGTGTGTGTGTGTGTGTGTGTGTGTACAGCGAACTAGGATCAGCTGAGGAAGTAACACTGAGAACAATCATCACTGTGTGTGTGTGTGTTGCAACAACTAGATCCAGCTGTGTAAGTAACACAGGCTCCATCATCTCGTGTGAGTGCAGTAGTGTGTGTATGTGTCTGTGTGTGTCGTGTGTGTGTGTGTGTGTGTGTGTGTGTGTGTGTGTGTGTGTGTGTGTGTGTGTGTGTGTGTGTGTGTGTGTGATGGGTAGGTTTAGGGGCAGGGCAGTGAGTGTGTGTGTGTGTGTGTGTGTGTGTGTGTGTGTGTGTGTGTGTGTGATGGGTAGGTTTAGGGGCAGGGGCAGTGTAGGGGATAGAAAATACGGTTTGTACAGTATAAAATGCATTACGCCTATGGAATGTCCCACATTTCACAAAACAAACATGTGTGTGTGTGTGTGTGTGTGTGTGTGTGTGTGGTTACAGCAACTAGATCAGCTGAGTAAGTAACACTGAGAACAATCATCACTGTGTGTGTGTGTGTGTGTGTGTGTGTGTGTGTGAGTGTGTGTGTGAGAGAGACTGTGTGTGTGTGCTGCCTGTGGTTACAGCAACTAGATCAGCTGTGTAAGTAACACTGAGAACAATCATCACTGTGTGTGTGTGTGTATGTGTGTGTGTGTGTGTGTGTGTGTGTCGTTCATTTTTAGAACAAATCTTTAATATGACTCAAGAACAACGGGTTTTCTCAGAGAATTCGTTCATTTTGTGTTGACAGCGCATGATCCATCCCATATGTTCTGACAGGAAACAGAAAATATCTGCTCATCTCTGGAGTAGGGATGTCAACGATTAATCGATGATAAGTAGGGTCAACCATGAAACACAGGAGGAAAAATAAAGCGCGCCGGAGTTCTGTTTGGGATCATTTACAGCTGGAGTTACACCTTCATCATGACTGCAAGTGTGCGTGTGCATTTGCAGCTCTTTATTTTGTGCAAATGTAAGTTGTAATATTGTGTGTAATATAATGCAGGCCTATCTATAGTTGATTTATATCATACACCCCCAACATTTGCATATGCCCGCCCATCACCTGAAAACACCCCCATTAGCAATAGTGCTTTCCACCTGATGAAGTGAACATGGCAATGAACACGGCAAAAAAATAAAAATAATACAATCGACCAATCAGAATTTTGGTCGAGCCAGAACATATCGACTATTAATCGACTGGGATATGACGCAATCGACGGGGTCATTAATATGTACACCCCCAACATTTGCATATGCCAGCCCATGTTCAATGAGAGGCGGAACTGCAGCCGGATCATCGGGAGTTCTGCAGGGAAACAAGCGTTCCAAAGTCAAAGTTGTTCGTTTGCTCGGCCCATTTCACCACGGACAGTTTTTCTAACCTGGGACAATATCAAGCAGTGACGCTCAGCCTCTAAAACTGAAGAAAGGGCCAATTCCAGCCATATACCCGCAAGCAGTGAGTAGTGTTCTATCCACTTATCAAAACAATTTGTGTGTGTGTGTGTGTGTATCCATTACTGACAGAAATGCTACAGCCGCTGTAATTTCTGGAACAAGAATATGTGGACATCAAACACGCAAACTCAAACTCAGAGATATTGACGTATTCTCCTGTGTTGCTGTAGGTTTATAAATGATTTCCCTCACAGATCTGATGAGATTCCCAGATGAGCGTTATAAGTTATATGAAGAATAGTGCAGTGGAGACGGAGTGAGCTCCTGTGGGAAAGGGACATGATCCCAGAGGCCAAAACATGAGAGATCTTGATGTTAGCTTCAAGCTAATGCATTAGCGTTTAACACACCTGTCATGCGCTTTGACAGATGCGTGTGTGTCCTCAGCGCTAAAGCGTTCATTTGACAGGTTATATCCTCATCTGTGAATGTTCCTAATTCACACGAGTATTTCCATTCAGCATGAAAACGTCCTGAGATAGTCTGCATTAAACTCCAAACTTCACTGAGCAGCGCGACGCAGTAGTAGGAGGGCATAATAAATATTAAAGTCAACAGTCATTCAAGTATTTTATGAGAGTAGTGACTGTAAAGGGACAACAGCGTGTCATTGAATATAAATGTTAGGCGATTCTTGTAGCCTATTTACAGGATAAAGACATGACAGGAACAGTTTACTTCACCATAGTGTGTGTGTGTGTGTGTGTGTGTGTGTGTGTGTGTGTGTGTGTGTGTGTGTGTGTGTGTATGTGTGTATGTGTGTGTGTGTGTGTGGTTTTAGTTTTCAAATATCATTAAACTATGGATTTAAAGCAAAACTATGGTTAATTTGTGTTTACCATGGAATAACTACAATAACCCTGTTTTATTTATTGATGTGTGTTTAGTTGTAAACCCATGGTTAATGTGTGTAAGGGTAGATATATTCACTGTGTGTGTGTGTTACTCCGCTGACACGTGTGTTTGAAGCACAGCATTGGGCAGGATGTGGAATTGTGTGTTTTGACAATAAAATAAAACAAATTGGGCTTTTATCCGATTAAATAATGAATGAATAAGGAAATGATCCGCTAACTGACCGATGGAGAGTTTGATATATTCTATCTGAACCCCAGCGTGAGTATAAGGCGCGTTATTTTAGAAAGCATCACCTGATTATTTCCATGGCGACGCCTCATGTTAGTCACGTGACACCAGACACAATAGCACCGCATGACAGATGCATCGCTCTTATATTGTTTTTCCTTCTTTATTTAAAATATTCACAATCTTTTTGGTGATGTCATCAAACACCTGATATTCTCACTCTTAAATGTGTGTAAGTGAACGTGTTTTGTAGTTTGAAACCCTTTATAATGATCATGTTAGTTGATCTATAATGCGTGATGGACCCGCCATGTTAGTTTGCGCCGCAGTTCAGAGAATCGGATCTGTCGGATTTCCAACACGTAAATTCATCCACTTCTCCTGAAATACATGAGAGTCAGTGTCCGGTGAAGTGGGAGAAGAATAGAGTAAACGTTATAGTAACTCACTCAATGTGTGTCTGATATGAATAAAACACGTTTCCATTTATAACTGAAGGATTGTTATTGCCGTTCCATAGACATCAGTGTGTATTTTACAGACTATAAATGTGTCATTTTATATCATATATATTTATAACCTGGTAAATCTCACTTACATCAAACATGGTGATCTGTGCTTTTTTAAATAATGAAGTCTCTGTGTGTCTGATCTGAGAGAGTGAAGAGTGTGTCATTGTTCTCTACAGGTTGAGTTATTGTGGTGTCACAGATGAAGGTTGTGCTGCTCTGGCTTCAGATCAAACCCAAATCAAAATTCTTGGCCCGAAACCGAAAAAGAGGCCGAAATCCAAAACACCGAAATAAATTATGCCAATTATTAGTACTATTGCATTTATGGCTATGACTGTGTAACTTTACTAAAAATCAAGGCATTGAAATTGCATAAATTAATATTAAAGTTTCAAATAATGCAAATATTTATTTAGCACATTGCAACAATGCACAGTATAAAATAAAATTCAAACTAAAAATGTTTAACTTGACCTCACTCATGTGTGCATTAAAGGTGGGGTAGGTAAGAATTGGTTAAAAAACTTTTTTTCCAAATTTGTTTAAACTTTCTTTATATATCAATACATAATTAAAATGTAAGTACTCTGAAAAAGAAAGTATAAAAATGGAGTGTCTGTAGACCTCTCACGACTGTTTTAAAGACAGCTCATTATTTCCATTCACTCCACCTTCTCCCTTCTGGGCTCTTTCCAAAGCCACGCCCCCAAAACACATGAACGCGCTCCGCCGACCAATCAGCTGGAAGAGCATTATTCACCTGAGACGAGCGGAGAAGGAGCGGAGTGCATGTAGTGACATCATGTCAGAATCACATGTCATAAAACATCTAACTTTATCAGTATGAATATAAACAAATAAGATGTCTTTTAGTACTCACTATCAAGCTACAATACTGAATCTGGTAAAGTTTCAAATATATTTTTGTTTGATTCGCAAGCTAGTTATATTTATAAGGCAAAGCTAAAAACGGGTAGCATTGATACATGTTTTTCCAATAACATCAGTTATACTGTGATGAAGATGAATTTCGTGTAAGATTCATAACATATACGGTGTGTTGCATGTAAGAGTTTCCATGATGAAAGCATTGTTGACTCTGATGAGGACTACACCGGAGACAAGTACTTACTTTTGCTCTTCCTAGCTCAGTGCCTCTCTTGAACTCCTCTAATCGGGTGAAAATAATGAGCGGTGTTTATTGCAGATTAAAAAGTCTAGAGTCACTCGATTTTTATACTCTTTTTCAGAGTACTTCATTTTAATTATGTATTGACATATAAAGAAAGTTTAAACAAATTTGGACAAAAGTGTTTTAGATAATTCTTACCTACCCTACCTTTAAATAATAATGTACAGGCCTAATGACCTGCAGAAAGGTACAGGAATTTAATAAAGTAATCAAACATAAAATAACTGCATATTTAACTGTTTAAATTAAAGATTAGTTAACACAAGATTAAGATTAAGATGAAGATTACAACACAGTCACAGACACACACACACACACATTTGTATTTGGATCAAACACTTGATTGGTTATTTTTACACGCTCTTAAGTTTGAGAGGAATGGCCTTTAAATGGAGGGACAGAAATCTCTCAGCTTTCATAAACATATCTTCACTTGTGTTTGGAAGTGAAATGAAACGACATGAGTGTGAGGACATGATGACAGAATTTACATGTTTGTGTGACGATACCTTATAAATACAGTAAAGCTGAGCCTTGATAAAACAACTCTATATCGCCAATCATATCGGCACAATTTTATATAAAAGACAGTAAATTATGAAAAACAATGATTATTGTGTTTATATCACACACCATATGCACTCCTGTAACTTTCACCAAAAAAAATAAATAAAATAAAATACAAAAAGCGATGAGCTCAACATCTCATTACTCACACTCACACACTCTCACACACACTCAGACACACACTCACAGACACACTCACTCTCTCACACTCAGACACACACACGCATTGGGTTTCTACGCTTTTGTGGGTCTTTCCACAGAAATAATGTTTTTATACTGTACAAACTGTATATTCTCTCCTCTAATCCTAACTGATGTATTTTATGAGCGTGAACTAATGAGTATTTATATATATTTCATATTGACAGCATTATGTTATTTATTTATTTTGTTTAAGGGTCATGTTTAGCTTTGGAGATAGACTTAATGTGTGTCATTGTTCTCTACAGGTTGTGTGATTGTGGTGTCACAGATGAAGGTTGTGCTGCTCTGGCTTCAGCTCTGAGATCAAACCCCTCACACCTGAGAGAACTGCATCTGTCATGGAATAATCTAGAGACTCAGGAGTGAAGCTGCTCTCTGCTGGACTGGAGAATCTCCTGTAAACTGGAGACACTGAGGTAAGATCATATGTGACTCTGACATGAAACTGAGTCTCTGTGTGTGATGAGCAGGGCGAGAGAGCCGTGAGAGAAGCAGTAGTGGCGTGACTGCAAATGAGCGTCACCTGAGCATCACACTGTGAATTTTATAATTTAATTTATTCATAAAGTAACTAAATGGCACAGGGAATCAAACTATTGTTACATTTAGAGCTGTTACTAACGATTATTTTGGTAATCATATTCGATTATTTTGACAATTAATCGAGTAATTGGTTTTTTGGTAAGAAAAATAGACCTAAGCAAAGAATGGCCTTTAAAATGACTTAAAATACAAATATAATAACAATGGGGCAACGATATTTGGTTCAAATTAAGTATCAAAAGCAATTAATCATGTAGTTTTATACAACAACATTGAGATGCTGGCTCAAGCGTACTCTCTGCAACCGCTTACAAAGCATGAAACGCTGTTGTTGGTAATTTAAAATATCTAATGGATGAACTCCTCTTGAACATTTCACTGCTTGTGACGATCTGAGGAAGGAGGACCCAAAAGCAGAAGAATGCTTAACTTCAATTTATTGAAACAATAATAAAGACTCCAGAACAGCTCCGAACTGAAAGAGAATGGTCAGGCAGGCAGGAGGTCAGAATCCAGGGCAATCAAATCCAAATCATGAGGTGGGAATCAGTGTCAGACAAGTCAGACGAGGAGCAAACAAAACCAACAGGGACATCCCAACTCACGATCAGAAACAGGATCAGAAACAGGCAGGTGTTCACAGCAGAAAGCAGTCCGGACTTACTTTTTCAGAGTACTTCATTTTAATTATGTATTGACATATAAAGAAAATTTCAACAAATTTGGACAAAAGTGTTTTAGATAATTCTTACCTACCCTACCTTTAAATAATAATGTACAAGCCTAATGGCCTGCAGAAAGGTACAGGGATTTAATAAAGTAATCAAACATAAAATAACTGCATATTTAACTGTTTAAATTAAAGATTAGTTAACACAAGTTTAAGATGAAGATTAGAACACAGTCACACACACAGAGACACACACACACTCACACATTTGTATTTGGATCAAACACTTGATTGGTTATTTTTACAACGCTTTTAAGTTTATAGAGGAATGGACTTTATGAAAGCTGAGAGAGTTCTGTCCCTCCATACATATCTTCACTTGTGTTTGAAGTGAATGAAAGTGAGGACATGATGACAGAATTTACATGTTTGTGTGACGTATACCTTATAAATACAGTAAAGCTGAGCCTTGGATAAAACAACTCTATATCGCCAATCATATCGGCACAATTTTATATCAAAGACAGTAAATTATGAAAAACAATGATTATTGTGTTTATATCACACACCATATGCACTCCTGTAACTTTCACCAGCAAAAATAGTAATAAAATAAAATACAAAAAGTGATGAGCTCAACATCTCATTACTCACACTCACACTCTCACAGACACACTCACACACTCTTACAGACACACACACACACACACAGTCACACATCACACACTTTCTCACGCACACACTCTCACAGACACACTCACAATCTCACACTCAGACACACACTTACACACACACAGTCACACACTCTCTCTCACACACACACACATTGGGTTTCCATGTTGTATTGGTCTTTCCACAGAAATAATGTTTTTATACTGTACAAACTGTATATTCTCTCCTCTAATCCTAACTGATGTATTTTAACAACGTGAACTAATGAGTATTTATATATATTTCATATTGACAGCATTGTTATTTATTTATTTTGTTTAAGTGGTCATGTTCAGCTTTGGAGATATACTTAATGTTTGTCATTGTTCTCTACAGGTTGATTGATTGTGGTGTCACAGATGAAGGTTGTGCTTCTCTGGCTTCAGCTCTGAGATCAAACCCCTCACACCTGAGAGAACTGGATCTGTATGGGAATAATCTAGGAGACTCAGGGTGAAGCTTCTCAAGGGTCTGAGGAGGATCCACATTATAAACTGGAGAAACTCTGGTAACAATAGTTTTTAACTGTTTCCATCATATTTTCATGTAAAGTTCAAATGGCTGTTTTACTCACTAGAAATAAAAGGAAATGTGTAGTGGAGTGTAATGATCATTTCTGCTGATTCTGGATCAGCTGTCCGTTGTGTGGAAGTGACCTTTTATGACCTTTTGATGTTGTAAAGTGACTTTGAGCATCAGATAGAAGCTATATTATCATGTTTGAGAATGAATTAATAAAGCTTATCTAGTTAGTGCTCAGTTTTCTTATGAAAAGATGTGACAGACGTAATGTCTCACACTGCATATGTGACTGTGTGTGTGTTTTATTTTAGGTATTAGATGCCAGTCTGATGTTCTGCTGATCATCTGATGGTGAATAAGGATCCACTACAGAGACTCACAGTCAACAGAATCAACAGAGACTGAAGATACAGTGACTTCACTGTTATAAATTAAGACTTCATTTAGATTTCAACGATCCTCTGACAGACCTGATGAGGCGGCAGTGAAACACCTTTTATTTCACAGCAGCAAATCACAGTTTCTCATTCACAGATTAACCATTTTATTTCTATAAACACACAGTATAAACTCAAAAGGTGTGTGTGTTGTCACAGAGAGAATATAGAGCCTGAATGTGTGTGTGTGTGTTGGACCAGCAGAGGGAGAATGGAGACGTGCAGTCTGAACAGATAAAGTCATTAACATTTCATTGTGGAAGTCCGTAAAAATAAATGTGCCGCACCTCAGAGATAAACTCGAGCATTGGGATGGGGATTTATTCCGGCGGAGGAGCGAGTTCTGTGATCGAACGCTCTCACGTGATCAATAACATGATTGTGCTGTCAATAACATGTCATACGCTTGGGATAATAAGAATAAATGCATATCTCATTTCATAATAGGAAAGTAATATCCTAATTATTATTGAATGATTTAAATCTGTTTAAAAATAGGACGATATATAGACGCACATTATCGTTCAAATGGTTTTCTGTCTTTTGTTTTATCTCAGAATAAAGGATGTCATTTTATTCCACATGGAAATGAGCAGAAATAAGTGAATACAGCCTCTTATTGACATGAGCTGATCATAATGCTGCGGTTATTTTAACATATATAATAATAACGTGCCCATCTCAAATGTTTACAGGCTTTTCTTCTTTTTATTTTCTGAGCGGTGGTGAAATATATCGCTCTTGTAAATACTTGCCAGCGCTTCAGTGATAAAAGTCGAGATCTTTAAAATGCAGTCAAACTACAGCGAAGCGCAGGCGTGCTGTGCCCTGCAGAAGTCAAACAGGATATAAACAGTGAATGTTGAAGTGATATAATCTTAAACTCAGAGATGTGGATTCAGACGCGATTAAATCTCCACACGACCTTGTGTTTGTCTAAAAACAGGAGGTCATTTGGCTGGGGATTTTCACGAGTGGTGGGGAAAAACACGGACATTCTGGATTGACGCGATTAAATCCCAGACTCGCCCCTGTCAATGATGGAAACACCTCACGACCCCACGAGAAACAATTACTGTCCGAATAGGGCTTTACCCACCAGCGGACGGCAGGGTCTTCTGAGGCAAGGACCGGAGGATGGGCTCATATATTCACTTTGGATCTTTGCAAACTGGAGCTGAAAAATAAAAAGACCACACTATTGTAGTCAGGTTTATTGCTTTCTGTTAGAAAGGAGAACATGATGTCTAACTGGCGTGTTCCTCCTCTCCTCTTCTTCCTCTTCCTCATCCCGAGCTGTCTCCTCCTCATCCTTCTCGGGCCGCTGAAGCGGAGGAGCTGCTCATGATTTCTGATTATTCTCAGTGTTGAGATCAGTTGTGCTGTTTCATATTCTGTGTAAAGCAGCTGGCAGTGTTGAGGTGGATGGTGAGAGCTGTGAGAGTGTGTTTCTGACCTCACCACGAGAGGGCACGGCTCTTCTGAGGCTCTGTAGGCGGACACTTCACTCTCGATCATCTCATGGAGGGCTGGTGCAGTGTTTCGCTGTGGGATGAGGCTCCTCCTCAACTCTCTGTCTTCTGTCTCCTTCTGCAAAGACTTCTGCAATTCTGGAGCTCTGGGAAACAACTGGAAGATGAAATATAAAATCTGCCGTATTATTGCTTTGATGTTAAAACACATAACACTTACTTCACCTGTGAATCCCCCCAGCATTCCTGAAGTCATCGCCTGAGACCTGTTCAATCTTCAGATATGTGTGTCTTGAGGACTGGGGTGATTGATTTCCAGTTTTAATTGATCCTAAAGAGCATTCGGGCTGTATTTAGCTGATGATAGCGAGCACAAGAGAAAGAGAAGAAAGATAATGTGAGTGAGTTATGCATGTATGAATTAAAATGTGCTTGTTTTCATCACTGATGGACTAATCTGTTCCTAACACGACCAATCAGAAGCAGGAAGACGGCTAGATTAATTACTTAGACCCAATCCCATTTCTACCCCTTTGTCATGTGAAGGTGTCTCAATTCTCTTTTGGCTGCAGTGGTAGGGGTGAGGGGTAAAAGTTAGTAGAAGTTTAAACTACGTAGCAAGACCTTAGTAACTACCCCAAGTACCCTAGCAACCACCTTAGCATCCACCTGAGTACCCTAGAAACCGCATAGTAACACCCTTGCAACCACTAAAGTACCCTATCAACTGCATAGCAACCACCCTAGAATCCACTTGAATACACTAGCAACCGCATAGCAATACCCTAGAAACCACCCTGAGTATGTTAGCAACCACATAGCAATCCCTATTAAGTACCTAGCTACCCCCTAACTCCATAGCAACCACATAGCAAGACCCTAGCAACCACTCAGACTACCTAGCAACCACAATGAGTACCTTAGCAGCACCCTAGCAACCACCCAGAACAGCTTAGTAACAGCATAGCAACACCTTAGCAACCACTCCAAGTACCCTAGCAACCGCATAGCAACCATGCTAGCAACCACCTGAGTACCATAGCAACCATGTAGCAATACCTTAGCAACCAACTGAGTACCATAGCAACCGCATAGCAACCACCTAAGAACCCTAACAACAAACCACATGGCTGTTTTCTAATAGACTGTATTGACAAACACATCACACTTTAAACTTTAAACTACTTTAAATTGAAAATCTTCACATTTTGAGCTTTTAGAACTTTTTAAACATTTCTGGACAAACTTTAATATCTGGCCATCCTTCAGAACACTGTCACTCTTTACATCACTGATCGTCTGTAGCTCTTGCGTTACCAAGGCAACAACTGACTCGTCTGTACTTCATTTCGTTATCGCAGCACCACAGTAGAAAACTCAACCATATCCGCACCGGCCAGATCGGATCAGCACTGAATGGAACGGTTAATAAACAGAGAGAACAGTTTGTCCCGATGGAAAGCGGCTCCACCGGTCTATTTTAGGGAAGGGTATTAAACAGAATTGTGATTGGGCCTTAGTGCTGGCAGACGCCTCTCACGAGCAGCACAGGAAGTAGGCGAGCACAACAGAAGGAGATGTGGAGATACATGTGAACATGGTGTTACTGCGTTTCCTGTGTCAGATGCAAAGCCAGAGCAAAGAGCAGAGGAGACCAAAAACACACGGGATCGCAAGATGACATCAATAACAGGAATGATGGAAGGCCGGCGGGATCCTCTCCAAAATATCGTGATCTAAGAGCTGTGGATGAAATTCTCCAGAAGCAGAAACAGACTCGTCATTCCACAAAGCTGGAGGCAGAGACACACGACACAGAATCCATGAAGCTCGTCTCGGTGTGGAGAAATGTAAGAGGAGAGCGAGACACAGTCTTCTGGCCTGGAGTTAACAGAGACATTGAACATCTGGGGAGACGGGGAGACATGTCAGAGATTCAGACGCAGATCAAAGAGCCAATGATAATCCTGGACTGACCAACATCAGCCTGGGAGAAAGTGGGAATGGATCTCTTCATCTGAAAGGCCATCATTATTTAGTGCTGATTGACTGTTACTCAAACTGCCTGAATTAGCCTTACTTCCTAACATGAGACAGAGCTGCCAAACATGTGCGGCCACTGATGATGGATGACGTGTGAGAATCAGAAACCATGAGAACTGGAGCAAGAAAGCTGTCAAGAGGAGCTCGAGATCCGATCAGGGAAAACCGGCGATGGACAGATTCTCAGAAGAAACAGAGACTGAGAAAGAGTCACAAGTCTCGATTCAAAGCAATCCTGAGTCTGAGTCGGCGGCATTATCTGCATCGTGTGCAAAGGATGAGTGTGATCTGCACACAGACGGTCAAACATCAAACAGTCACACAGTTTGATTTGATTTGATTTATTCTTTATTGTCCTCAGTAGAGGAAATTCAGTCCGTGGAAGCGCGAGCTGTATGAACATCGCATGTATGCGTGTAATATTTCTGTTGCTCTATGCACTGTTTATTTTCTGTTCAGTAACGCCGTTTGTAGTGGAGTGTTTTGCAAACTACCCCATGTGTGCGTGGGATCGGCGACGCTGATAATAACCCCCTGTGAAATATCAGATACGGGAGTTTTGCTTACACTTCCCAGATAGCAATTACATTCGGCCCGGATCCGTTTTAAGCCCCTCGCCTCCGTTTCTATCTTAGAGCGTTTTCTGATTATGAACCAGATCCGTGCCAGATAGAGGTTTCAGCTTAAACATTCACACTGCCATCAGTTCAGTATTTATATCATTTTACAGATCTGGCCCAGATCACTTTTCCCATAGGAAACCCAAAGACATTAGCTGTGTCTGGCACTGATTTGGTCCAGATGTGCAATATGAATCTGAGCCGATACTGTTTTCACAGAGGCTACACTGGTGTGGCCCGAATCTGTGATAGGGGAGAACCGGGGCGAAAGTAACAAAGCCATGTTCTCAGAGCTCGGACTACATTTGCGTTTCAAGCTATGACAGCACGTTCAGCAACCCTTGATGGATCTGCCAAAAATCACGTGATTTCCTCATCGTTTCCCGCGGTTAGGTCCGAAATGCAGTTTTTGAGTACGGCAAGTAAATTAATGAAGCGGTACTTTTTTTTTCTAATTACAAGTTGTGTTTCTCATTTCATGTGTCACAGCAACGATCAATCTACAGATTATTTATTGCTGTTTCACACCCTGAAGGTTTGTCTTTTCAGAGTTTTTCAGTGTAAAGCGTAAATTGTGTTTAAATGTCAGGACTTCCTGTCGGAATGAAAGTAACACTTGTTACTTTTGACCCACTATTATATATAAAAATGCATATTATGCTAATTTAATTTTCATATTGTTCATACTGTTGAAGAAAAAAAAATCTAATCGATTGACATTGAAAATAAAAAATATTCTAAACATTTTAAGTTTGTACTCTCGGTTATATTTCAATTAAAATGAAAATGTAATTTAATAATTTTTTTGCAAAGATAAAGGACAAAATATGTTTGAAGTTTCATATTAACAAGGTCATAGTCAGATATGTTTAATAAAAACAAGAGTAGCACAAAACAATCTAACTTATATTGTTGTGTTACTTTCGTCCCAGCTGATGGGGTCAAAAGTAACAATGTGCATCTTATGTTTAAAGTGAAATTATACTGTAGTCGTTCTGCATATGTACAAAATACCACCTGCTACTGATAGACCACACTTGAGAGTTATTGACCACAGAAAATATATATCTCTGTCTAAAACATTATCTTTTAAAATGAGGTTTTTCTGAAAAGTGGTCCTTTCGCCCCTGCTCTCCCTACATATCTGAGCCGACTGCATTTAAACAAGGGCTAAAAACTGCTCTGGCCCATATCTGCAAAACGGATTTGAGCCAACACTGTTTTGACAGAGACTACCTGATGTGGACCACATCCAAATACTTTCTCAAACTGTGTGAAGAACTCCGTGGAATAAACATTTTCAAAACAACATGGTTAGGGAGACCGGGGATGGTTGGAACATTTTTGACATTTCTGTCTATATCTTAGAATACTTTTAAGCCAGTGTGTTCAAAATGTGATTGAAACTAGTCACAAGTGTCTGCTATTAAATGAGATGGCTATTATCTTTGCAACACAAACAGAAAATGCATGGTTTAGTTTCAAACACGAGGAGTGAAATGTTACAATTCACCCCATAGTCTGGGTCAGTTGTAACACACCCTGGGGTGAGATGTAACATTATGAAATAAGGATTATTATAAAAAATATTTTGAAAGCTTTTTATTCAACACTGACCAGTCATCAGTCATCGTAATTGACCATAATAAATTGAACTTGAACACAAAAATTGTGAGTAAGCATGTTTGTTACAGTCAGTCATAGAATTGGCCATAGTCAAATATTGAAATGTGTGTGTGTGTGTGTGTGTGTGTGTGTGTGTGTGTGTGTGTGTGTGTGTGTGTGTGTGTGTGTGTGTGTGTGTGTGTGTGTGTGTGTGTGTGTCTGAGACTCTCAGTCATAGTAATTGACCATAATTAATTGAACAAACATTTCATTATTGTCAGAACTGAGTCATGTAGCCATGAACTAGCTCACCTTACAGCTAACAACTAAAACATTAGCACTAACAACTTGCATGAAAAATATCTACACAGACACACAATAAACATCATTTAAATTTGATGAGTTTAACTACAAAACAGAAATTCCCTATAACAAAAATAAAAAGAAGTACAAAGTTACTTTCTTACCTCAAAATTGTTTTTGTTCACTTTAACATCTGCTATGTCTGCCACAGAACTCTACTTTATCACATGTGGAATAAGGGCTAAATTTAGCATGTGTGAAGTGAATTAGGTGATTTGTAACTGGTTCCTGGTTGGACAGATTGGAGTTGTTCCAACTGACCCGTGTTTAACCATCCCCGCTCTCCCCCTACCTGTCTGCATATTTTGTTTCTTCTATCTAGAGCGTGAGATAAATGCGTTGTCATCATTAAGCTGAGCGATATTATCAGTGTTTAAAAACTGCAACATTTTGTGATGCTACGTCCGTTACAGCACAGGTCCGTTCTAGGTCCGTTTGGCGACAGCGCCAAGTGAAGCGTTGGGTCTCGCTTGACTGTCGTCTTGCAGATCGGTCCACATCCGTACTACGGACTTCAGTCAGAAGCGCCAAAAATAACACAAAGAATATCATCAAACCAACGCAGATTTATCTGACGAGCTATAGGCTACCACACGGAAGTTTTTATGTGTTTATTCTATGTGTTTATTATGTACATCTATTTGTATGTGTTTATTCTAATTTCCTGTCTATTACTTAAGCGTGCAAGTGAAATGCTGTTTGCTTTGTAGATCGCAGTTACAGGCTGTTATTTGCGCACCACAGAGTCTGTGTTAAAGCCGCATCTGCTATAGTGCTACTGCGCTATACAAATAGCCTATGAGTGTAGCACAGAATAGGCCCAATTATAGGACAACCCAATCAACTTTTAATATCATGGCATATATTTGCGCTAATGTGCTGAATTTTAAAAGGTATCTTAGCTTAGGATGTCCAGACAGTCCCCGATTTTGGTTGTCTCAGGAAAATACAAAAAAACGATGTCCCTGTTTTTGAACGTTTTTTTACAATTGCAAACTGAGTGTAAAGCAGATAATGAGCTTTATTAGTTGTTATAGTGTTTTTATGTTAATAACGTGTTTGGTTTCGTGCTCGTTTCATCTGTGTTGAGAATGCTATTGAATATTGAAAGTGTGACACTTGAGACAACAGTAAAGAAGCCTCAGCACAGTATAAAGTCTATCAGGCACTGAGGAATTATTGGACAACTATCGGATTAATGAATAGGATTTAAGGTTTAGTTGGTTGTCACTGATATCGCTCTTGCTCCAGTATCTGGTCCAGCAGGAGGCGGAAATGCGCCTTTAAGTGGGTTTGCCAACCGCCATTAAGAAGAAGAAGAAGAAGAAGCTCTCGTGAACGCGCATGTCTGTTCACTCTAAAGTGAAAGAAAAGTTCTGCTGCCATTTTAAGATGGAAAACTGCCAATACTACAGTATTTGTTACAGAGGCTCAAAGTGTTTAATAGAAGCGTTTGTCAGAGTTTAATCAGGAATGTCCGTGTGTGTTTCTGATGTTAAAGCTGGAGGATTGGAGAAGCTGTATCTTGTGAAAGTTTGATCGAGGTGAGTGTTCATGTGTGTGACTTCCTCATATTAATATCAATCTCTGGAGGACATTTTGAGGATTGTTTGATGAAATCTTTAATGAAGGGTTTCTTTTGTGTTTGGTGATGTGTGCGATTCTTCAGAGGTTTAACAGCAGATGTGTAAACATGAGTGACTGAGCTTGAGTTCACAGTCACGTGATCCTTTCCTCACACACTCCAGATGTGTGCAGATAAATGATGAAGGATGTTTAATGTAATCATTTAATTTAGTGTGTGATGTTTGTTCATTCAGAGTCAGTGGAGGAGCTCAAACTCATCAGATTCTCCTGCAGCTTCATCATGGCTGATCCACAAGGATCCACAGATGGAGATTTCTCTCCAGGACGCAGGTGCTTTCAACACACACTGATCAATATTGTGTTACATCACAGAAAACGATCACACACACACACACACACACACACACACACACACACACACACACACACACACACACACACACACACACACACACACACACACACACACACACACACACACACACACACATAAAGACTGATCCCAGTAATCTAAAGTTAAATGAATCTGTTCTCTGTTCCAGTTCAGTCCAGCAGAAGAGCTCAAACCCAGAGTCCAGCTGTGTGTCTATGAAGAGTGACCGCTCTATGAATCACCCACCAGAGTTTAAGAGTGGAGACAAACGGCCTGATCTCAGGTATATCATCTCTATAACAGTTATGCTTATAGTATTTAAATATATATATTTTTAATTAGGCGCTAAATGTATCAATCAGTCAGTCAATCTAATACTAGAAATGATATCAAGAAAATGTTAGCTGAGAAATGTAAGCACCTTTAAAAATGGAGTAAAAACAATTTCCAGCTTCATGGAGTATATTTTTAAAGGGCTGGTTCAGATTTGTTAAACTACACAGTGTCTGTTAGGGACCCAGACGTCCTGTTCACTGTCCCATATTTCAGCTCTTTTTATATTGCCCGACTTTTACGAAAAATCATGTTTTGTCCCATATTTCTTCTTTCCTAAATTGGCGAGTAGCAGTCTTCTGTCATGTGAGAATAACCTAATCAAATGCAGCCAATCTCATCATAGTATATTTTGGAGAACAAATTTACCATCCAAACACAATTCGTTATCGATTAACTTGCCTAGTGAAGAGAGCGCGGAGGAGATCAAGTCAGACGCAAGAT
Source organism: Gobiocypris rarus (assembly GCA_023029165.1). Taxonomy (NCBI): domain Eukaryota; kingdom Metazoa; phylum Chordata; class Actinopteri; order Cypriniformes; family Gobionidae; genus Gobiocypris; species Gobiocypris rarus. The sequence continues at coordinate 51,133,752 of CM040911.1, forward strand.
GTCAAAGAAGTGTGTGTACATTTAACGAGGAGATTGGGGCGCTGTTCATCCCGTCCCGTATTCCACCACAAGAAATCTGGTCACGCTATGTCTGTCAGATCAGGGATGTTTCACAGCAAGATCTCCGTTACTAGAGTACAGTCATGTGGTTTATCTGTAAAGCTCAGCTAAACATTGCTCTCTTAAAGGGGAACTTCAGCGCTGGACAGATAATTAAGTCTGTGAGCCTTCGTCCTTCATTATGCCACTGAAAAGAGTCATGTGATCACGCTGATCTTTCCAGTAAAAGTGTTAAATAAAAATTAAAAGTGCACAACATGTATAAGCCTGTGTGCTTTTATTTTACTTAGTTTTAAAACCAGTTCAGTCCAGCAGAAGAGATCAAGACCAGAGTCCAGCTGTGTGTCTGTGAAGAGTGACTGGTCAATGGACAAGCCACCAGAGTTTAGAGAGAGAGACACACGGCCTGATCTCAGGTATATCATCTCTATAACAGTTATGCTTACAGTATTTGATCTTTATGAAGTTGTTATTAATATACAGCAGTGTAATGAGTTCAGATCCTGTGTGTTTCAGTCTATTAATGATGATCATTGTGCTCTTGTGTAAAGCTCTATGTATTGTATTGTTAATACATTCACACACTGTAAAAGCTGTTGGTCTGTTACTCAGTTAATGACACAATTACATCAATATCAGTGTGTCTGATTCTTTACCCTCTTCATTCTGATTTAAGGGCAAATCTTCAATCCAGACCAGTTCAAAACAAAACTGTGTTCACGAGATTCAACCACAAGACTTTAATGAAAGCATGTGTCCTGGTTTCAGGTAAAATGTGGGACTTTTGTTGGGGTTTAATTTTAGAGCTGCGATGACATCACACATCACTCAAACACATGATTAATGATTGACACATTTCAGAAACCGTATGATGTTCTGTGTCCCATAATACAGCAAACAAATCATCCATTCTGTGATCTATGGCTATTTACTTCTCTAACTTGTGTAATAATGTGGTATTTTAATCTCACAGCCATGACTCTAAACCTGCTGAAGTCCTCGACACACTGAGATCAAATCTGAGGAAGAAGTTTGAGTGTTTGTGTGAGGGAATATCAAAGCAGAAACCCAACACTCCTGAATGAGATCTACACAGAGCTCTACATCACAGAGAGTGAAAGTGGAGAGATCAATAATGAGCATGAGGTGAGACAGATTGAGACACAGTCCAGGAGAGCAGAAACAGAGGACACAGCGATCAAATGCAGTGACATCTTTAGACCTTTACCTGGACAAGACAAACCCATCAGAACTGTGCTGACAAAGGAGTCGCTGGCATTGGAAAAACAGTCTCTGTGCAGAAGTTCATCCTGGACTGGGCTGAAGGGAAACAGAATCAGGACGTCCAGCTCATATTTCCACTTCCTTTCAGAGAGCTCAACTTGATGAAGGACAAAACACTCAGTCTTTCAGATCTTCTTCATGTCTTTTTCCCTGAAACCAAAGAAATGGAAATATCCAGTGATCAGTATAAAGTGTTGTTCATCTTTGATGGTCTGGATGAGTGTCGCCTGTCTCTGGATTTTCAGAGCGATGTGAGGTTGTGTGATGTGACTGAATCAGCCTCAGTGGACGAGCTGCTGGCGAACCTCATTGCGGGAATCTGCTTCCCTCGGCTCTCATCTGGATCACCTCCAGACCCGCAGCAGCTGATCTCCCCTCTGAGTGTGTCCATCGAGTGACAGAGTGCGAGGCTTCAGTGACCCACAGAAGGAGGAATACTTCAGGAAGAGAATCAGTGATCCGAGTCTGGCCTACAGGATCATCTCACACCTGAAGTCATCAAGGAGCCTCTTTATTATGTGTCACATCCCAGTTTTCTGCTGGATCTCAGCCACTGTTCTGGAGAAGATGTTGAGTGAAACAGAGACTGGAGAGATTCCCAAGACTCTCACTCAAATGTACACACACTTCCTGATCCTTCAGACCAACATCAAACATGAGAAGGACTATGAGAAGAGAGTGAAAGATGAAGACATGATTGTCAAACTGGGGAAACTGGCGTATCGGCAGCTTGTGAAAGGAAACCTGATCTTCTATGAGGAAGACCTGAGCGAGTGTGGCATTGATGTGACAGAAGCATCAGTGTACTCAGGATTGTGCACTCAGATCTTCAGAGAGGAGTTGGGCTTGTATCAGGGAAAGTCTTCTGCTTTGTTCATCTGAGCCTTCAGGAACATCTAGCGGCTCTATATGTGCATCTCTCCTTTATAAACAAGAACATCAATGTGTTTGACCAGACCACCAAACCAACTAATGGAGACTCTGTGATCTCCATCAGAGAGCTGTGGATAAGGCTTTAGACAGTATAAATGGGCATCTGGACCTTTTCCTTCGTTTCCTTCTGGGTCTGTCAGTGGAGTCTAATCAGAGTCTCTTACAAGAACTAAAGACACAGACAGGAAACAGCTCTCACAACAATGAGAAAACAGTCAACTATATTAAAGAGAAGATCAGTGAGAATCCCTCTCCAGATAAATACATCAATCTGTTTCACTGTCTGAATGAACTGGGTGATCTTTCACTGGTGAACGGAGCTCAACCTCATATGAGCCGTGGAGGATTACGTGCTGTGAAACTCTCCTCATCTCAGTGGTCAGCTTTAGTTTTTGTGTTGTTGTCCTCAGAGAAGGCGATGCAGAAGTTTGACCTGTACAGATTAATTGGAGGCAGAAATGATCGGTAAGTAACACTGAGTTCAATCATTACATACTAAAACATTATGATCAAAGAGAAACACAGAGATCAGAGGTGTTTAAATCACGGGCACAGATTGATTTCTGGGATATTGTTCATAATTTGCGGTGTTTCTCAAAGCGGAGGCTGTGTCCTAGTAAGGCTGCATATCTCGACTGCGTCATCAGCGCCTCTGAAGGCGTCTCAGTTTGAAGGATCCTTCGTTTCACATCTTTAATTCAGCTCAATCCCCACAATCCTTTGCACACATTCACATTCATGAAGAAGACCTGCTGGAGAACGGCACTGAGCTTATCTGAGTTCATCATGAAATGTAAGACACAAATAATGTTTTCAGAGATGAAGGCACACGTGTTATCTTTTGTTTTGGTGTAAATGAATCAGTCGACACTAAACTGCCAATAATGTGAGCCACTGGAGACACAGGCGGCTGTCATTCACTGCATTGCATTCATAGAACAGCCAGTTAATATAAAGATCTTTAATACAAAGTGTTTCCCAGAATGAAGTTTGAACAGTATTTTGGTGGCGTGACCGTGGGGCGGGAACACGTGTGCCGTAGCCATGAGCCCTTAGAGCGTCTCATAGTGTTTAATGCTGAGGAGGACTGGAGTCTACAAGCCTCAGAAGGACTGGACTAGGAAAGACACTACCTCACTAGGTTGCAGCCGTCCGTTTGAGACGCTCCCAATATCAATATGACGGAGACTCCTGGAACTTCCCGGAGAGCTGGGATGTCTGATTATGGGAGTGAATCCGCTAAACTATTGATCTGAGTCACTCCTGAAACTGTGATGGTTGACACAGTGATCACCATAGCAACGGACAGGACAGTAACCTCTGATGTCATCATAGATCTGAGCACTGAGTGTTGTAGTGTAAATGCAGACTAATAGACCGGACACAGAAACACTGACTAGAGAAAGAGACAACAGATATGTGTCTGTTATAAACCAGTTTCATTAAAGCAACATTTGAGGGTATTTAATGTATTATTTACTTATGATATTATTATTATTATTATTATCAGTAATAATTAACTCGGCTCGACATTAAGCCTGTTCACGTGTTTGTCATTCACATTGTCCGAGTAAAAATAGTTTGTCCAGAATTTTTGTTAGTGTTGTAAATATAATTTATTCTGAAGCAATATTCTCTCCAGTGTTCAAGCAGCTTTGACATGTTTAAATCTGCATATCTGTGATATTTTTACCTTTTACAAAGGGCATTTTTTCCATAATCTTATTAATTAAATATATATGCACTATTATGCTTCATGCTATTTTAAATTCAAAATTTGATCAATAAATTTTAGAGAATCTTGGGATATGTTACTTACCTCACACTAAAGAATAAATTACTAATAAATGTTCATGGATGTTTTAACTTTACTGTATATGAAGCAGAGCAAGATGCTGAAACTAAAAGGCGCTGGAGAGGTGTTTACAACACTCGCGAGTAGCGACTTTTATTATAAGACACAGTTGAGGCTCAATCTGCTTTTCGGTCATGAGTATGAATTCAGCTCTGTTTATTATATTAGATACATTTAAGTGTGTTTACAATGATGTTATGGCGTTACTCTGCAGTGATCTGCTGTGATCTTGTTCATACTGCTGATAAAGCTTTTCTGCAAAATCAAACGAAACAGGGTATTAATGTAAGCGCAATTAACTTAGGCGCTATGCTCACACGTCAGTTCATTGTAAAAATAGCGATTTTCTCTGATTTACAAATAGTTGGAAACATTTGGGATATTGTAAGAACTCAACTGAACAAAATATATAACACTCCTGGCGGTTTTTGGATATTTGACTGCAAAATCCTACATAGTGTACCTTTAAATATATGTTATGCTTCAGCTTTTATTTTAAATTTTTAAATTTGATCAGTAAATTATATTAGAATAAGACACTTGGACACCAATCAAATGAAATCATTTACACTAAAAATGCTACATTAAATAAATGTTATGAGATTGTTTTAAATATTTAGAATATAGAAATAAGAAATGTTTAACCATGAAACTAAAGCACCAGTAGGTGGCGCAGGTGACTCTTAATGACCGAGTCATTGTCGCTCATTCAAACGATTCATTCAAGAATGAGGCTGTCGTTTATGAACAGGTCATTGAATCTTTGATTCAACCGATTCATTCAACTGAATCGTTCAGTAACACACTGTTGCTGTGAGAAGCGTTACGGTTCTGCTGTGATCTTTGTTTGGATCTATTTTGCTGCTGAAATAGAAAGAAACAGTCAATATTGCATCTGAAATGTAAGTGACTTAATGTTAATTAACTGTTTATTGAGCTGTCATATGAAATCAGTGTCATTTCCAATCGTGGTTGTATTCAGAAAACAGCACTCTTGATTGTGTGGTGTTGCTTAACAGCTATCATATGTTATAAATATAAAAACTCCACAGTTTGTGATTTTAACCTTGTATGTTACGGAGTTTCTCTGTGTGTGGCTGTGTTTGTTGTGATTTCTCCTCGAGAGGCTGTGGCGTCAACAGCTCAACCTTTTAACACCAGTTCATTATACATTACATTATATCATTATTATCTACTATCCCGACACTTACTAAATCAATGCACAATCATTCTTGCGGTTTGTGATTCCTAGATATTTTTTATTTATTGCCATTTTAATCAGGATACTTGTCCGGTCGGACACTTGCCTTCAAAATCCACTTGTCGGACAAGCGGACAAGCGTTAATGTCCAGCCCTGATTAACTTATTCTTTATGTTCAAACAGTGACACAGTAAACACAGCAGATGAAGTTCTTCAGAAGATGCTGCCTGTGGTTACAGCAACTAGATCAGCTGTAAGTAACACTGAGAACAATCATCACTGTGTGTGTGTGTGTGTGTGTGTTACTCCGTGACCCGTGTGTTTGAAGCACAGCATTGGGCAGGATGTGGAATAGTGTGTTTTGACAATAAAATAAAACAAATTGGGCTTTTATCCGATTAATTAATGAATTAGGAAATGATCCGCCAACTGACCGATGGAGAGTTTGATATATTCTATCTGAGCCCCAGCGTGAGTTTAAAGCGCCGTTATTTTAGAAAGCATCACCTGATTATTTCCATGGCGGCGCCTCATGTAAGTCACGTGACACATGAACATAGCACCGCGACAGATGCATCGCTCTTGTATTGTTTTTCCTTCTTTATTTAAAACATTCACAATCTTTTGGTGGTCATCAAACACCTGATATTCTGACTCTTAAATGTGTGTAAGTGAACGTGTTTGTAGTTTGAAACCCTTTATAATGATCATGTTAGTTGATCTATAATGCGTGATGGACCCGCCATGTTAGTTTGCGCCAGTTCAGAGAATCGGATCTGTCGGTTCCAACACGTAAATTCATCCACTTCTCCTGAAATACATGAGAGTCAGTGTCCGGTGAAGTGGAAGAAGAATAGAGTAAACGTTATAGTTACTCACAATGTGTGTCTGATATGAATAAAACACGTTTCTATTTATAACTGAAGGATTATTGCCGTTCAGTGTGTATTTTACAAACTATAAATGTGTCATTTTATATCATATATATTTATAACCTGGTAAATCTCACTTACATCAAGCATGAGATCTGTGATGATCTTTATTCATTATAGTTACTCACACAATGTGTGTCTGATATGAATAAAACACGTTTCTATTTATAACTGAAGGATTGTTATTGCCGATCAGTGTGTATTTTACAAACTATGTGTCATTTTTATATCATATATATTTATAACCTGTAAATCTCACTTACATCAAACATGATGATCTGTGCTTTTTAAATAATGAAGTCTCTGTGTGTCTGATCTGAGAGATTGAAGAGTGTGTCATTTTTCTACAGGTTGAGTGGTTGTTGTGTCACAGATGAAGGTTGTGCTGCTCTGGCTTCAGAGATCAAACTCACACCTGAAGAACTGCATCTGTATGGGAATAATCTAGAGACTCAGGAGTGAAGCTGCTCTCTGCTGGACTGGAGAATCCTCACTGTAAACTGGAGACACTGTGGTAAGATCATCGTGACTCTGACATGAAACTCTGTGTGTCGAGCAGGCGGGCGAGCCGTGAGAGAACGGTCACGAGGCGGTGGCGTGACTGCAAATGGCGTCACCTGAGTGTCACACTGTGCATTTTATAGTTTAATTTATTCATAAAGTAACAAAATGGAATAGGGAATCAAACTATTGCTACATTTAGAGCTGTTCTAACGATTATTTTGGTAATCAAGTATTGTCGATTATTTTGGCGATTAATCGAGTGTCATTTTTGTAAAAATAGACCTAAGCAAACAATGGCCTTTAAAATGACTTAAAATACAAATATAATAGAATGGGGCAATCATATTTGGTTCAAATAAAGTATCAAGACGCCAACCCAGAGAAATCCAAACTCCAGCATCAGTAACAGTCCAGATGGTCAGCAAGTAAGAGAGCAGTCCGAGACCAGGAATTCTGGAGAGGAACAGGGAACATAACACAACTGGGCAGAGACAAAATATGAGAGAAACAGAAAATCAAATAAAACAACAAAACTAGACAAGTAGAAAAGCGGGCAGGTGAACAACAAGCAGCCCAGAACACACTGGCAGAGAACAAAAGGAAAGAAAGGATCGATAGAGCAGAGAAATCAAGCCATAAGGAAAAAACCGCTGGCGCAGCGGGCGCTGATTGTGAAACACCAACAGCTGTGCAAACACACGTGGAAAAGACAAAAACAAACACAAAGGAGGAAGAAACAGAAGGATCAAACCCGAGTCCTGACACTACTGTTCAATAAATACCTGTGTGAACCTACCGAACCGTGCCTGGTCAACCAGCACAAGACCAGTTCTGACCAAGGGAAAAACCCTGCAGTCTCTCTCTCACACACACACACACACACACACACACACACACACACACACTCGTTTGTTTTGTGAAATGTGGGACATTCCATACGTAATTCATTTTATACTGTACAAACCGTGTTTTTCTATCCCCTACACTGCCCCTGTAAACCTACCCATCACAGGAGACTGCACAGTTTACTTTCTGTGAAAAAACCTCATCCTGTGTGATTTATAAGCATTTTGAAAGTGAGGACATGAGAGCGTCCTCATATTTTCTCTGTAATACCTGTGTCATACATGTGTTATACACATTTGTGTCCTGATATTTCACAAAACATGCCCAGTCACTCCACACACACACACACACACACACACACACACACACACACACACACACACACACACACACACACACACACACACACACACACACACACACACACACTCACCATCACACACAAATAAGCAACACACACACACACACACAGTACACACACACACACAGTCACACACACACACACACTTTTTAATTTCTCCTCTCTGCTGGTTTTAAACTCTCTGGTGAGCTGGTGAATTTTGTTCTCCAGGTGTTGTATGCTCGCTGGATGTTGTCTGCAGCACCAGTTCTCTGAGCTCCACCAGTTCCACCTCCTGTAGACAGACTGCTCCGTATCTGTGAGAACTGCTCCAGCTGCATCACAGTCCAGGAGAGCTCCTCCTCCTCCAGCTCTAGGTGAGCTCTTGGGCTCACATGGCTGCCTGCTCTCTCTGCCTGTTTCTCACTCTCTGCCAGTGCTTTGAGGCCTGGACAGAGCTGAGACAAACTTCATTCCCTTGAAACATTATTGTTCCATTGTGATACACATTTACAGTCAGATATGCTTTGCTGGTGTCTCCTTCTTCTTCATGAATTGAATTTGTCTCCCATTACAGATGCCGTGTTTTGTAAAGTTCTTGTGATAATGGCAGATTACTGTGTGCCAGGCATTGCAGTTTTCTGTAGAGCAGTAGATTAGTAATAGTGGACTTGTCTCCTTTTTGGAAACACTCAGCCATTAGAGTGTGTGTGTTTTCTTGAGCAGGTTGTGTTTATATGTTTTCTTGTCTTTGCAGTCTTTATCTTCTGAGGGTAAGTGATGGCTCAGACGCTGCTGTTCCCTCCATCTCAACTGTCACTGCTGTCACTCACTCTCGCTATATTGATCATTTAGCTTTAGACAACAAGTTACTGGTCTCTTTCTGATCTTATTATGTTCTGCTGCTGAGAGAAGTGTAGTTGAAGGTGGTGGATGTTCTTGCCTGTTTGTTGAGTGAAGTTTTGGGATGATTTCTTCTGTGCTGGTCTGATCCTCCTTGATGCTCAGATGTTGCTGCTCCTTCGTTGCTTATACTCAAAATGTAGTATTTTTTAAAGAAAAGACTGGATTTACAGTTATCCTGTGATTCTCTCTGCTTTTATCTTCAATGTAATGTAGGTTTTGTGGAGTTTGGTTGTCTCTAGAGTTTTAAATGGTTAAATGTAGCAACACTGCTGTCTTTTCTCTCTCTAACTATCACTGTCTTAAGCTGGAGACACACTGACGACTGTCAGGCCGATTATGAATGGGTCGTTACGGCTGATGGACACGGTTCTCATGATAAACTGCTGATCTGTGATGGACCGGGGCGCCATGCAAAGACTCCTGGAGGAGGAGGTCTGAGTCCGGTTGCTCGAACTGTGCAGTGATTCACAATGAAAGCAACACGGACTCTGCGCACTTGTTCAGGAAGTACAGTAACCTGAGCATGCTTTTGCTTGATTACTGTATTTATTTCAGTAAAACACATGTAAGCGCAGGCAGAGGGCTTTCAGCCTGCCTATCAAACTTCATCAAAAGTTTTCTCAACAATTATCATCAATAATATTGTGCTCAGTAAAACAGAATTTGAATTATATTTAATACAACAATGTGTACAAAACAGTAACAAAATTAAAAGTCAATCTGTAAGTCTGACATGTTGCCATGCGTTGCCATGGTTCGTTGCTATGGTGCGAATGTCTTGTGACTGCCCTTCCTCTTTTTTCTTTTGTTGTAATTATTCTGCTCATTGTTTAAATAAAATGCAATAAGTTCTTCTTATCAGTATCATATTCATTATTGTGACCCAGTAAAGCCCAGTTTATGCTTCTGTCAGTGTTCGCCGTGGCTGCGTCGTAGGCTGTGTTATTATCTTATGGCGTATAACACCTCTCCAAAAATGTAACAACTTTGTGTGTGTGTGTGTGTGTGTGTGTGTGTGTGTGTGTGTGTGTGTGTGTGTGTGTGTGTGTGTGTGTGACAGTGATTCATGCTGTAAGTCTCTCGGGCATATCAGCGTCGCCCTGGTAACCAACGGCACCTGCGTCCTCATCACGGGCTGATCGGTCACAGCTGCAGGCGATCAGGAAGAGGCTGTAGCCGCTGCGCAGCAGAAGAGAATCATGCTGAACGTGCTGGAACTAATCCTCTTTCTCTTATCTCACAGAAGGCAGCGAGTGACCGACAGCCCGATTGAGCACGCCAGGACACCCACCTTCGAAACGAGGAGCACAGGATCACCAGCCACGACGACAGCACACACCTTTGTCTCCGATTTGCACAAATTAAAAAGTATTCTCATTAAATCCATGTTCACTTGTACAAACAGCCTTGTGTGATTTCTCACCCGTGACATCTGGTGGAGAATGGCAACTGCAAATACAATTGTTTGCAGTCTTCGCACTAATCGCTTTGATTGTTTTGGTTTCTTTGAACCACCCCAGCACTGATCGTTCTCTTCCGTTGGAGATGGAGGAGATACTGCAGCGCCTCACGAAATCAGCATCCGCCAGCAGCAGATCGTCGAGCATCTGGCCTCGGCACAGAGTGGAAGACGTCGCCGTTCATGCCCGGGCAGCCCAGTCGGTTCCACTACCTGACCCCATGAACTCGGCTGCTATGACAGATCACCGATGTTGAAGCATATCTCCAAATTTTTGAAACAACGGCCAATCAGGAAGGATGGCCTGCCGAGGACTGGGCTACGCGCTGGCTGTTAACAGGTGAAGCCCAGCGGGCTTATTTCTCCCTTCCATCGGCGATCACGACTACAAAGTAAGCGAGATCCTGGCGCTGGGATCTGGCGCAACAATTCCATGAGTGGGAGTTTAACGGATGCCAGCGGGCCCAGGCGCATTCGGTTGGCTCACATTGGCTGCTGTAAGCCCACCAGCGGATCAGGTAGTGGAGCAGTGGTCATCGATCGCCTCCTGCTCTGCCTGTCCCATCGTCAGGCTGTGGGTATGAGAACCCCACCACTGTCCTGGTCTGGTGGAGCGTCGAGCTGGCGGATGCAGTCCACCAGCGTGAGCGGAGAGAGCGCCGCCCGTTTCTGGTCCAGGAGCGCGCGCGGACACCTCGCGCGCAGCCGGCGTTCCGTTTCCGATGGGCGAGCCATGCCCACAGAACCACGGCGGCCCGCATGGCTGGCGGGCTGCATCGTACATCAGCACATCCACCGGCGGCTCCAGGCGGGCGTCAGCTGAATGGTCACCCATCCGGCTGGACTGGCAGCGCAGTCATCATCCAGGCTCGTGTCCGCCTCACCCTGGCCAAAAAGTACCTGATCACGCTGCATAACAACAAGTAGCTCGTGTGAACATCGCCGCCGTGGCACCTGGCGTCCGGATTGGTGAAGAACCCGGTCACTGTTGCTTGGAAGAGATTGGCCAAGGTTTGCCTCCTCGGCCGTTGAGCAGCCCGCCAGCCGACAGGCGGCCTGGCCCATTATGGCGGTCACCTGAGCGGCGAACACCATCCAGCGGATTCGAGATCGCTTTCACTGGCCGGGTCTGGGCCGATGTGAAGGGGTTCTGTAAGGCCTGTCCGACCTGCCAGTGCGGCGCCCAGGACTCTCCCCAGCCTGCTGATTTTACCCATGCAGGTGCCCTTGGCGCGCCGGACTGGATCTGGTGGGGCCATTGCCTAAGTCTGCATGAACATCCTCGTCGTGGACTCATACCCGGTATCCAGAAGCAGTCCCCCTGCGGAAAGTGAAGCCATCGCCCAGGAGCTGTTTCTGTTGTCAGGTCGGCCTGACCGAATACTGTCTGACCAGGAACACCGTTCATGTGCTAATGGCAGACCTCTGCAGGCTGCTGGGGTGAAACACCAAGGGATACTGGCAGGTACCACTCACTCCCTCAAAGCAAAGACTGCCTTTTCTATAGTGGACACTGGCACGGACCCTTTGCCTACATGGGGTACGTTCACGCGATGGACATCTCTTACGGACAGCGTACGCGTGTTGGATGGCGCGTGGTGCACTCCGAGGCATGGGAGGAACACCTGGACGTCTGCGGAGGGTGCTCTCGAGCTCGGCCTGGACTGACCGCCAACATAAATGCCACCTCGCTCTGAGGCGAAGTACCTGGGATTCCAGGTTGGCGGGCCTGATCAGGCCCCAGGAGAAGAAGGTGGAGGCCATCCAACGCGCAGACCACAGACGAAGTCCCATACGCGCTTTTTGGGGTTGGCGGGGTACTATCGCTGTTTCATAACTTTCTTTCCGCCCCTGACAGATCTGACCAGGAAGGGGCAGCCGAGACCTGTTGGGCGTGAAGAGGCCAAGAACTCAAGGCGGTGACAGCGTCTGTGTATGTGACTTGGCTGTTTGCAACGGATGCTTCCGACACCGGACTGGGAGCCGTCCTGTCCCAAGTCCAGGAGGGTGAGGAACATCATACTATACATCAGCAGAAAGCTGTGGCAGAGAAGAACTCGCCGCCGTCGAGAAGGAGGCCCTGGCCATCAAGTGGGCAGTCCTGGAGCTGCGGTACTACCTGCTCGGCCGTGGTTCACTGCTGACCGACCATGTCTCCAATGGATGGCCGGGCAGATACCAACGCCAGGGTGATGGTTCCTCGCGCTCAGGACTTACTTACGAGGGCATGAAGCTGATGGACTCGCGGATGTGGGCAGCTTTCAGGTCTGTCAGATCATTAACCCCATTTGCCAAAAATAAACATTTGATGGAAATGAACAATTGCCTATTTCCATAAGTCTCAGATTCGTATCTATGAAGAATCAGCGCTATGACACGTCTTCCTTGAACAAGATGATATCGGACTTTGGCTACAGTTCAAAATAGTTTAAACATCACGCGGACATTCTATTTTTTTAACATGCAACATAATACTTTTCATCAAATTATAGATATATTTTTATTTTAAAAGACAATCTATAATAATAATAATATAAGTTTACAACATTTGTTTAGAGGCATATCACTGAATATGAATAAATGCTAAATATTAAGACATGAAACAAAATATAATAAAAAATAATGTTGATTAACATCACATTTATATATTTTAAAACAAAATGTATGGAGGCATTTTGCAAAAGTGAATGTACTTAATTTGATCATGTTAAAGTAAATATCGCACATATCCTCATCATTAAATCAAATAGCATACATTTTGAACATAAAAAATATAACGAGGCTCAAACATCCATTTAAGCATGCGTGTTTATTTTAGTAACGTTAGTTCTGTCATTGAAACAATACTACAGCCTGTAAAACATTTAAATAGATATCAGTAAATAATGGTAGTAAAAATTAGGGTTGTGCGATGGCGCCACCATCGTGATGCCACGCCCCGTTCTGGCCGACACACACTAAGCCTCTTCTATAGTTAAACTAAAAACTTTGCAGGATTGCTCTGTAAATTAAATTGAGTATAACTAAAGCATATATGCTATTTTAAATAATGTAGTCTCAGATATATAGCCTACATTTTTAAATAATCCATTTCATAAGCATGCGTGTTTATTTTAGCACTTCCGTCAGTGAAACAACACACTACAGCCTGTAAAACATTTAAACCATTATCAGTTAATAATGGTAACCTAAAGATTAAGACAATTAAATATTAGTTAAAAAAAGTTTTATTTCCCCACAAAGATCGTCAGCTTTGAGATGAATGTGGGACACGAGCTGGAGACACCTTCTCGAATATTTTCGTCTTCATGTTTTCTCCTGATGTTGCAAAGAAACACGTGTTGTGAAACGTCTGAAGAGCAAATTTTATCCCCAGGGTCAAGACATTTTAGGTATTTGATCACCTGTGTGTGTGTGTGTGTGTGTGTGTGTGTGTGCGTGAGTGCGCTATTCAAATAAACTTGTGCGCCAAGTCTAATAAAACAAACTGTGTTAATTAAAATTGGAAGTAAAAGGTATTATCCTACATTGTTTTTTCTACTTCACCACAGTAAAGCATGTGAATGGGTAGGCTATAATAGACTTAATTATAAGCAAGCAAAGGAAAGCTTTACAATTCCTCGAAAATCAGTGTGTCGAGTGAAGATTTATGAAAAGATAAATTGGACTAACTGTTAGCCTTTTGTTATGCCTATTGTTAAAGTTCACGGAAGGGTACAAACATATTTGAAAAGCTGGCAAATCTTTAATTGGGCTCAGCCTCCTCTCTCATTCGGCATGAATCCATATGTTTTCATGGCTGCGATGTAACTGCGAATTTATTTCCTTTGAAAACAAAGCTTGTGCTTCTGTCCTTTGGTAATATATTCATGTAAACAGCATTACATACAAATCACGGATAACGAAATTATAGTTTTAAATAGAAAATAGTATTTATGTAAGGAGGTATATTAAAATAAAAAGTGCACAACTCTTTACTTTGTTTCTCACGTGCAACCTAGCTGGTGAGTCCTTATTTAGGTTAGCAAAATAACGAAATAGAAAATAGTATTCATGTAAAGAGATAGTAAAATACAGATATAGTAAATTATATATTTTTATTTAAAAACAAAAAACAAAAAAGCAGCATATCATCGCCCATCGCGATGTTTTACTGTAAACACCGTCAACTGCCAATTTAGGGACATCGCCCAACCCTAGTAAAAATAATATAAGTGAAATATTAGTTTAAAAAAATACTGGTTTATATTTCCCCACAGAGGTGCATCATATGCGCTGCTGAAAGGGATGTAGGATCACAGACAGTAAAAGAAAGTGTAGGACACGAGCAGGAAAGTTTGTTCCTTCATCCCGCGGATAGCCTGAATCCATTTCCGTCCAACTTCACCATCAACAGGAAGGAATGAAACGACAGATATGACTGCTTTTGGGAATAACAAGAACAGCCCGAGCTACAATAACTCCTGCTCGTTGCTTGCGCCATTTGTTTCCCTGTTGCCCGGCGGTGCGAAGTAGGTTACCACGTGATTCGTATTTCCGGTCACAAATACGGAAGTTGTGAAAAGGTCTATATTTATGCGCTGTGAGGCGAGTGCGCGCTTTGGATGAGTGCAGGCGGATCTTCTCACAGCCAGCGTGAGTTCTCATTCCCGTCTTCTGGCTCTACACCCGGTGAAGGCGGAGGAACGACTGGTCATATTCCAACATCGGCAGCACTCGCATGCACTGAACAAAGTTTACAGAGACCGTTTGCCCAAGTTTTTCTTTTATTATCACTATTGTTGTAGTGTATCACTGAGGAGCCAGCACACGTATCCATCGACAGAAACAGAAACAAAGCATTATTTTCAAGTTACATCCCATATTATAGATGCGTCATCAGATGTGAGATGAACCACATACGTCCACACCGCAGACATGTTGCTTGTTTAGACCTCTATGGTTTAGACCAGCACGTGCAGGTCGCGGTTTCTGTTTGCGTCATCACAACGTTTCAGCCGTATTGTTTCGGTGATAACAGTCAGAATATTTGGTGCATCCCTAATTAGACTCCATTAGCTGCCATTCTAACGTGCTATTTCTAATGTGTGTGTGAGAGTGTGTGTGTGTGAGTGTGTGAGAGAATGAGAGTGTGTGTGTGACTGTGAGTGTGAGTGTGAGAGTGTGTGTGTGTGTGTGTAGGTGTGTGTGTGTGTGTGTTTTTCATGTGTGTTAATTGCCTAAGCTTTTATCACGGTATACGGTATTATCACAATATTGAAATGAGTTGCAAAAAGTGTTGTCATAGTATAACAGGTTTAAGAACTCTTTTGTAATAAAAAATAACTCTGAATGTTTAAATACATTAATACAATGCACCAAAATATATAAAAGTAAAATTTTCAAACAGATTAAAGTGCAAAAGAATATCAAG